>CAKNYM010040470.1:21018-66504 GCA_932195095.1 Andricus curvator
TGTCACTAAACACGTTCTCACTTCCGCCACCAACATGCAAGTCCGGCTCATTTTGTATTTAATTTGTATGTGGACCGTAAGACATAAAAAAATTCACAATTTAAAATTCTTAAACATCGACGGTCGAAGAAAAGGATTGATTTGTATCAAATCATTTTTACAATACATCAAGTCCAACACATATTCAACAAAATGTAAATAAATTTAATGTTCATAATTTAAATTACAATTTGATCTCTAAATTTGAAAAAACTAAATTCAATTTTCAAACTAAATATCTACGTTTAGAAATTAAAAACATTGTAAAGAACATTCAAACATTATTTCAATTTTCAAATTACTTAAAATACCGTTTTTCAAGAGTTATATCTGATGGCTCTATTAATAAGTTTTTTGACTCACAAGAGTTAAGTCTCCGAAATTTAAAATTTCCAAAGAGAGACGATTGCATAAAAACTCAAATTTTGACCTGGATTCTTCCAAATTGACATTGGTTTCTATCTTTCTTTTTCGATGTTTGTTTACTCTTCGAAATTAATCTTATCTCAGGTACAAATTTATATTAATTATTATTCTTTTTTCAATTTGTTTTGTTTAATTATTGCTAATTTCAAATATTATTGTATGTAGGTTTTAAAAACCTTTTGAAAAAGGTACGCAATTGTACCGAAACGTACGTAAAGGATGGAGTAAGGAGTTTTTTAATTAATAAATTTTGAGTTGGAAAGATGTTTTTGGCTCATTTTTTATTTAATTTGTATGTGGACCGTAAGACATAAAAAAATTCACAATTTAAAATGTTTTTAATTTGTTATGTTTTATTTTATATTTTATTTTATTGTTATTAATAGATGGTAAAAGTTAGAATGCGATTGTATGCGTCTGAGTAAGTAAATACTTAAATAACGTAAAAGGTGTAAGATGAAATACTTCAGACCAAATAAAAAGACCTTGATGATGTTAAGAAGATCCTTTAATTATCGACGTTTGGAGAGTCAAATGCTCTCCTCTTCAGAAAACAGAAATCCAAGTCATATAGAAGTCCTTTATTTTTAAGAAAATTTGCAGAAGCCAAAATGTCGTAGTCAAAGAAGATTCATGCTCGTACAAGTTTCTCATCTAAATTTAGTTCTGTGAAGAAAATAATGCAATTGTAAATAAAGAGAAAGAGAAACCAGTTCATATACATAACGAAACATATACGAATAAAAAATTAGGTTAAGAAAAAGATTAAAAATTGTGAAATTATTTACCTGAGCTTTTAATATTTTAACTTTGAGATGGTAAAAAGTAGTAAGGTCCATTATTACGACATCACGGACAATACTAAAAAATTATTTGAAGAATTTTCTTTTTAAATTTGAAATGGAAGGAAGAACGCACGTACTGCTCCATGGTAAGGTTTAACATCAAGTGAATGCAGGTAAGAGCATAACGTAATAGAAACATAAAAAGTGCAGTAACGTAGTAAGTCAGAAATATCAGGTTCCTTAATTCTAATTAAAATTTATAATTTTGTGTTTATAAAGTCTAAGTAACAAATTATTGGTAGAACAATTAATTAATATCAAATTAACAACTACTAAAATTGTAACAATAATAATGAAATGATGATAAAAATATGCTTAAAGAAAAACATTGGATCTTAAATTAAAGAATCTAGTATTACGTTGTATAATGGACTAAAATTATTTAGATCAGTTTGTATATTTAAACAATGATCACCCTCATTATTAATAAAGAACATTTCCGCTACAAGTCTTTTAAACTCATTAGGTTCATGGTGTAAAACCAATACATTTTCCCAGTCAAATTGATGACCAGTTTCAACCTGATATTTTGCAAAAAATTTATGGTTCTTAGGATTGTGTCTAAAATTATCGTGATGTTCTTTAGTTCCAGTGGAAAGTAATCTACCGGTCTCACCTACATAGCACATGCAAGATTTAAAGTCAAAAGTTATGAAAAATTTAGATTTTACCATTCACACATATTTTCGATATGTCGATGACACTTTAATTATTTTACCTATGGATAAATTAGATTATGTTTTACACAAATTTAATTCTTTCCATCCGAGGCTTAAATTTACACATGAAATAGAAACTAACATTTCCATTTCCTTTTTAAATTTTAAAGTTATTAAAAACCATGATGGCACTATTATCATGGATTGGTACAAAAAAGATACTTATTCAGGCAGATGCATTAACTTTTTTTCTAACCATCCTATTCAGCATAAAATAGCTATTATTAAAAATCTCGTAGACACTTCGTTTAAATTATTACATGAATCTTTTCACAAGTCTAATATTGAATTTATAAAAAAATATTTTGTCTCTTAATAATTATCCAAAAGAGTTGGTTCAAACACACATTAATAATAAAATAAAAAACCTCAAAGATTCTTTACTACAACAAATTAATTCACATCTAGATTATAATTTAGATTTCAAGCGGATTGTTTCTATGCCTTTTCATGGTAGTTTGTCTTTTGAAGTAAAAAGAATTTTGAGTGAATTCAACATAAAGACAACATTTAGGATTGACTCTAAACTTGATAAGTTCATAAATCTAGGCAAAGATTCTCTCGACATTTTTCAGCTTAGTATTGTAGTATATACAATTTTTTGTTTATATTGTGATATATGCTATGTAGGTGAGACCGGTAGATTACTTTCCACTAGAACTAAAGAACATCACGATAATTTTAAACACAATCCTAAGAACCATAAAGTTATTGCAAAACATCAGGTTGCAACTGGTCATCACTTTGACTGGGAACGTATATTGATTTTACACCATGAACATAATGAGTTTAAAAGACTTGTAGCGGAAATGTTCTTTATTAAGAATGAGGGTGATAATTGTTTAAATATAATAACTGATCTAAATCATTTTAGTCCATTATACAACGTAATACTAGATTCTTTAATTTAAGATTCAATATTTTTTCTTAAGCATATTTTTATCATCGTTTCATTATTATTGTTACAATTTTAGTAATTGTTAATTTGATATTAATTAATTGTTCTACCAATAATTTGTTACTTAGAGTTTATAAAAACAAAATTACAAATTTTAATTAGAATTAAGGAACCTGATATTTCTGACTTACTACGTTACTGCACTTTTTATGTTTCTATTACGTTATGCTCTTACCTGCATTCACTTGATGTTAAACCTTACCATGGAGAAGTACATTCGTACTGTATATAAAATGGTTTCTCTTTCTCTTCATTTACAATTTCATTATTTTCTTCACAGAACTAAATTGAGATGAGAATCTTGTAAAAGCATGAATCTTTTTTGACTACGACATTTTGGCTTCTGCCAATTTTTTCAAAAATATAGGACTTTTATATGACTTGGATTCCTGTTTTCTGAAGAGGAGAGCATTTGACTCTCGAAACGTCGATGATTATAGGATGTTCTCTAACATCATCAAGGTCTTTTATTTGTTCTGAAGTATGTCATCTTATACCTTTTACGTTATTTAATTATTTTATTGTTTTGTCACTCTATTGTATACATTTGTAATGTTAATTTTGAGAATATATAGGCTTAGTTTTGGGGAACCCCGTTTCGGATTTGCGAGAACCCCTTTTGTGCCGATTTTTTTAGACTCCCTGTTCAAATTTGTGAGATCCCCGTTTTGTATTTGTCTTTAAGGCGCCCTTCGCACCTGTTTTTAAGAACCTTTTTTTGTACCTATTCTGAGAACCCCTTTGTGCTTATTTTTGAGAACTCCCTTTGGTGTTTGTGTTAGAAACCCCTCTTGTGCCAATTTTCAAGAACTTCTTTTATATTCACCTTGGAAGCCCCTGTAGTACCCATTTTGAGAACCCCTTTTTGTGTTCATCTCTGAGATCCCTTTGGTATTTATTTTTGAGCGTTTCCTTTCAAATTTTCGAGAAGCCTTTAGTATTTGCTTTTGCCAACCCCCTTTACCTATTAGCTGGAAGAAAAGTCCCTTTAATTTTTTCTCAAACGAAAACCCTTCATCCCGTTGCGTTATTATATGCTGATTTATAATGTTTTATGGCTAGCCTATCCGATATCTCATTGCCCTTGATACCACTGTGCCCAGGGATCCATAGCAGAGTGACTCGGTTTTCCGTCGCTAACAGATTTAGTGCCTCAAAGCATTCCCATACTAATAGCGACGTGGTCGTTGTTTCATTCAAGGCCAATATAGCAGCCATGCTGTCTGAACAGATACGAATGTCTTTTTTATTGCCATACTCTTTTGCCTTGTCGGCGCACTGGAGTATGGCCATAATCTCAGATTGTAGAACTGTGGCGTAGGACCCCATCTCAATTGTGAAGCCCATTTCATTCCTTCTACGATATACGCCGGTTCCTGCATTCTCCTCGTTCCTGGAGCCATCTGTGAACGAGTTGTCTCCATCGCTGGGCAGGTGTGCGCCGCCGTTACCCCATTCTTCCTTCGGGGATAGGCTACCTCGATACTTCTTGTCGAAGAGGTAGCGAGTGACCGTTTTGTCCCTGGGCATATTCAGGGTCGGCCTTTTCGCGATGTCGACTGAGACCTTCAGTGCTGTCAAGATCCTTCTGTCATTTACCAAATTTAGGCTCCAGGCCGCCTTCACAGCCACGGCCTTGATGGTAAAATGGAGGGGCTCTAAACCTGTTAGTGCCCCCAGTGCCATCGTGGGTGTCGACTTCGAGGCTCCAGTGACACCTCTCAAAATCAGTCCCATGATCCTTTCCAGTCGTGATTTCACAGTTGACAGCTCGACCCTGCTCCACAAGACCACCGCCGCATAGGTTAGCCTGGGTCGCAAGATCGCTGTGTAGATCCACATAAGTGTCTGCGGTTTCAAGCCCCAGCTTTTCCCTATGGCTCTCCTCCAGAGCCATAGAGTAGCTACTAGCTTCTTCTCCCATCTACCATTGTTTAAGTTTAAACTGAGCTAGTAGTTTTTCTCGAGCCTAATTTTGGCCTCTTAAATTTTGGTTTACGTTTTACCTGTTTTGATATCTTCTATCTGTCGTTAACTTTTATTATATTTTTTTTATTGTTTCTATTATCCTCGAGACTTTTTACATTTTTAATTAGCTTACCTCTGGATACCTTTTTATGTTTTACCTTTTTTTATTTTGGATAATCGCTTGTTTCAAATTAAGGTATACTCGTTTGACAGAGGTTTGTGAGGTTCTCTTTCATCGTTTGTCCTGAAACGTTTGACGAGAGATGATGTTAGGTTTCCGACCAGGTTAACTAGTAAATTTATGATGTTAATTTTTTTCATTGTGATGGTCAATTAATTTTCTGCAGAAACAGGAAAGAATCTGCCGAAGCCCGGTTTTGAACCAAGAACGCCACTATCCATGAGTGGAGCGTTAACCAATTACGCCACCGAGGCCACAGCAGAAAGTTTCTATGTTCTCCTATTTTACAGAATGACACACATCTGCATTTTAATAACCTGTGAAAATATCAACCATTAATTCTAATCAGAATAATTTTTGAATCTTTAATATAATTTAGAAAGTTGGTGTCAGGTTTCGATCAGTTTAATCAGTAAATTTCTGATGTTAATTTTTTCGATTGTACTGTTCAATTAATTTTCAGGAGAAACAACAAAAAATCTGCCTCGGCCCGGATTTGAACAGGGTACGCCACTATCCATGAGTGGAGCGATAACCCATTACGCCACCGAGGCCACAGCAGAAAGTTTCTCGTTTCACCTAGTTCACAGAATGACGCACATCTGCATTTCAATAACTTCCGACCGAGTTAACTAGTAAATTTATGACGTTAATTTTTTTGATTGTACAGGTGAATTAATTTTCTGGAGAAACAAGAAAGAACCTGCCGAGGCTCAGATTTGAACCGGAAACGCCACTATCCATGAGTGGAGCGTTAACCAAATACGCCACCGAGGCCACAGCAGAAAATTTCTCGTTTCTCCTATTTCACAGAATAACGCACATCTGCATTTCAATAACCTGTGAAAATGTCAATGATCAAAATAATCAGAATAATTCTTTAATCTTCAATATAATTTAGAAATTTGTTGTTAAGTTTTCGACCAGGTTAATTAGTAAATATCTGATGTTGATTTATTCGATTGTACTGTTCAATCAATTTTCTGGAGAAACGCGAAAAAATCTGCCACGGCCCGGATTTGAACCGGGATCGTCACTATCCATGAGTGGAGCGTTAAACAATTACGCCACCGGGGACACAGCAGAAAATTTCTCGTTTCTCTTATTTCACAGAATGACGCACATCTGCATTTTAATAACCTGTGAAAATTTTAACGATTAATACTAATCAGGATAATTCTTGAATCTTCAATATAATTTACAAATTTGATGTAATGTGTTCGACCAGGTTAACTCGTAAATTTCTGATGCTAATTTTTTTGATTGTACTGGTCTATTACTTTTTTGGAGAAACTGGAAAAAAAATGCCAAGGCCCGGATTTCAACCGGGAACGCCACTATCCCTGAGTGATGCGTTAGCCAATTACGCCACCAAAGCCACAGCAGAAAGTTTCTCGTTTCTCCTATTTCACAGAATGACACACATCTGCATTTTAATAAACTGTGAAAATTTCAACGAATAATTATAATCAGAATAATTCGTGGATCTTTAATATAATTTAGAAATTTGATGTTAGGTTTCCGACCAGGTTAACTAGTAAATTTATGATGTTAATTTTTTTGATTGTGATGGTCAATTAATTTTCTGGAGAAACAGGAAAGAATCTGCCGAAGCCCGGATTTGAACCGGGAACGCCAATATCCATGAGTGGAGCGTTAACCAAATACGCCACCGCGGCCACAGCAGAAAATTTCTTGTATCTCCTATTTCACAGAATGACGCACATCTGCATTTTACTAACCTGTGAAAATTTCAACGATTAATACTAATCAGGATAATTCTTGAATCTTTGATATAATTTAGAAATTTGATGTTAGGTTTTCGACCAGGTTAGTCAGTAAATTTCTGACGTTAATTTATTTGATTGTACTGGTCAATTGATTTCCTGGAGAAACAAGAAAAAATCTGCAACGGCCTGGATTTGAACCGCGAACGGCACTATCCATGCGTGGAGCGTTAACCAATTACGCCACCGAGGCCACAGCAAAAAATTTCTCGTTTCTCCTATTTCACAGAATAACGCACATCTGCATTTCAATAACCTGTGAAAATGTCAATGATCAAAATAATCAGAATAATTCTTTAATCTTCAATATAATTTAGAAATTTGATGTTAAGTTTTCGACCAGGTTAATTAGTAAATATCTGATGTTGATTTATTCGATTGTACTGTTCAATCCATTTTCTGGAGAAACGCGAAAAAATCTGCCGCGGCCCGAATTTGAACCGGGAACGTCACTATCCATGAGTGGAGCGTTAACCAATTACGCCACCGGGGCCACAGCAGAAAATTTCTCGTTTCTCTTATTTCACAGAATGACGCACATCTGCATTTTAATGACCTGTGAAAATTTCAACGATTAATACTAATCAGGATAATTCTTGAATCTTCAATATAATTTAGAAATTTGATGTTAGGCTTCTGACCAAGTTAAGTCGTAAATTTCTGATGTTAATTCTTTTGATTGTACTGGTCAGTTACTTTTTTGGAGAAACTGAAAAAAAAATGCCAAGGCCCGGATTTCAACCGGGAACGCCACTATCCCTGAGCGGTGCGTTAGCCAATTACGCCACCGAAGCCACAGCAGAAAGTTTCTCGTTTCTCCTATTTCACAGAATAACACACATCTGCATTTTAATAACCTGTGAAAATTTCAACGATTAATTCTAATCAGAATAATTTTTGAATCTTTAATATAATTTAGAAAGTTTATGTCAGGTTTCGACCAGGTTAATTAGTA
This sequence comes from Andricus curvator, assembly GCA_932195095.1. Lineage (NCBI taxonomy): Eukaryota > Metazoa > Arthropoda > Insecta > Hymenoptera > Cynipidae > Andricus > Andricus curvator. Next base: position 28,897 of record CAKNYM010040470.1, read on the forward strand.
AATTTCTGATGTTAATTTTTAAGATTGTACTGGTCAATTGATTTTCTGGAAAAGCAAGGAAAAATCTGCCAAGGCCCGGATGATAACCGGAAACGCCACTATCCATGAGTGGAGCGTTAACCAAATACGCCACCGAAGCCACAGCAGAACAACTCTCGTTTCTCCTATTTCAGAGAATGACGCATATCTGCATTTCAATAACCTGTGAAAATTTCAACGAATAATTATAATCACAATAATTCTTGGATCTTCAATATAATTTAGAAAATTGATGCAAGGTTTTCGACCAGGCTAACTAGTATATATTTTTATTTATTTCGTAAAAATCCTGCTGACTTTAAGAGAATTAAGGAGAATTTCACTGAATTCAAGAAAATTTTAAACAATTTAGCAGAGTTCTACTGAATTTATGTGAATTTTTAATAATTTGGTTGCTTCGGGAGAAGATATTTTTTAATTTTTGTATCTCGTCGGAGAGTGAAGCTGCATAAGAGAGTCACAACCTACAGAAGACAGAATCAATAAAGTCAACCGGCAAAATCTCAATACTTTTGAGTAGACAAATCTACTGAGAGACGACCTGCTAGAGTGCTACCATACCAGTATGGCGCTTTAGCGAAAAGGTTAAATGGCGCGACTGCCTGCACTGTGGTGCGAGAAACACCCAGAACTCTCGCACTTTTTGCACCACTACTGCGAAACCGTGCCTACGGTCTCCTGAAAAGGGCAAGAGGCAAGAGAAAAATATATAAATAGAGGAAGAGCGATGTTTTAAGGACTTGGACGCTAAATGACGCGCTTCGTGGAGAGTTTTTCGATAAGTCCAACTCATGGACTATCAATTGTAGTGTGTAGAACTTTGCCGGATGCAAACTGTGAAACAAAACGAACGGCCGATCATAAGACCAAAAGCCGCATACATCAACTCAGCACAAAAATAAGCTAGGCAATGCAGTACGCGTCCCGCATTCAGTGTATGGTTGACTACATAGATAAAATCTGTCAGGAAGTTCACTGCCAAGGTTCGACAGTTCCCACGCGAACTACGGATCCGTCACCACACACTCAAGAAGTCAAAGCTGCTGACCATCAGGCAGCTCTCGACCCATCTCGACTCTTTCGAGACCCTCCAGTTACTGTAGATCACCCGTCGAAACCAGGGGAGGTCGAGACATTTTTGAGAGAAGTCTACGATGTTCGGCATCCACTGGATGACGACATAAAGGAGACAAATAGCTTCAAGGAACTGTGCAGTGCCCTCATAACATTTGAGGAGGAATTTCCACATATCACTGCCATACCAACAGCCATACCACGCTGAAAAAACCAGTTCTCGTCAGATCACTGAAGTTAAGCAGCGTTGGGCGCGGTTAGTACTTGGATGGGTGACCATCCAAGAATACTGCCTGCTGTTGGCACATAGTGGGTGTGGTGAGCTCACACTTGTAGTTAGTTACTACAAGATACTATCCACCTAGAAACACTACCCAAATCGGGTAGTGTCACGCCTACCCTGAAAGGGAAATGGCTTAACGGTATATACTATATACTATACTGCAAGGAGGTAAAAAAATTAATAAGAGGCAAGAAGAACCATTCCGCTCCAGGACCAGACGGTATCAAGCGAAAGTCACACTTTCAGCAGGGTTGATGCGTGAAATATACAGTGAGTGACAAGGACAGACCGCAGTCTCTACCCTTGACACGCAGTTTACTATAAGTATAGCTTCTATTAAATTTCAATTTGCAAAGTTCAGATGCTCGAACTCGATCTAAAGCTCTGCGGTCCCTAATTCCCCTCTGGTTAAATACACTGTTCTGCATTCATCTAGTCCGAACTCCATGTGGATATCATTGGAAAACTGCTTTGTGACATCGATCACTTGCTGCAGTTTCTGGTCCGAACTAATGTATAGCTCCAGGTCATCCATGTATAGAAGATGGTTTATGGTGACTAGATCTTTACTGCCTCGCGAGTTTTTACAACATCCTTTTTGTTCTTCTGTAAGGATGTCATTCTCGTTGCAGTGAGAATATACCTCATCTGCTATGATAGCTGTAAGACATTTATATATTGTTGGAGGACAGGCTGTCTGTCGAAATTCAGATGGATTTTGAGCTTTCGTTTTTTAGGCAACATATACGTAGTACCCTGGAGCATAAAGCCTGGCATCAGATCTGAGTGTTCGATGATCTTCTGAAAACACCTTGCCAACGCAGGATAAACACTAGTCAGGTACTTGTACCAGAAGTTGTGCACCATGTCCGGACCTGGAGCTTTCCAGTTACTTGCTTTTTTCAAAACTGCTGAAACATCTAAATCTGTGATGTTAGTCAGTTCCATGTCAGGGTTATTGCTTGCTGTTTCTTTCTCTAGTTGGAACCACGCAGTGTCTAAATTGCTTCTGTTAGTTTTCCCCAAACATCCCACCAGTAGTTAGTCATGTCTTTCAATTGAGGGACTTCGGTGTGTTGCTGGTTATTTTGCTTCACACTCAGTTCACGATAGAACCTTCTTTTATCTGCCCGAAAGGTTCGATTTTGTTGCTTTCTTGCACTACTTTTCTTTTACCGACCATTTTCTACGTAACGATATATAGAAAAAATTAATACATTTTATAACAGAGTAAAAAAATGTAGTAATTTAACATTTTGGTATGTGAGAAAAGGAAAATTTAAAATTTTATCAAATATTTCTGGAAACAAGACGATCTGCATCAGGGAATTACGAATTCACCATTGTTTTTTTTAGGGTTCGAGAGTATGCGGATTGTATTAGTCACGTTCGACTATTGACATGGTTACTGCTAGGATCTTTGATTCATAGTGTTACGTATGCGGCTACTAATGACCTTCAAGCACATGGACACACTACGGCACAGCCAATACCTCTGGAAGGGTCTTGTTATATAGCCGATCATATTCAAGTTATATTTAGCGGATATCCTGAACATTCCAGGACAAGTGTTCAGCATATATCAGCTCTTTTCCAAGCAATTATATTATGTCAGGTATGAAGAATATTCTGTTCTTTTTATAAGTTAGATATTAACGAATTGCAAATCAGATTTAAGAAAACGTTATTTTCGCACTTTGTCGAGCAAGAACAACCGCTCTGAGTGCACCAATATATTCCACTTACAATTCTTACTGACTTAATCTTTTGTGAACCTCGGCGAAGAGGTTCTTCTTCTTGTGCAAATCTAAACAAATCCTACTCAATTTTTTTTTTTTTCTGAGTATTCGTGATTCAAGTGCGCAAAACAGGTCATTACTCACGAATGTGTATTTCTCGCATTAGCCGTCGGCAACTAGCGCGAGAGCCGAAGGCGAAGGCTTACGCCGCAGAAAACTGGGAAGTGCTAAAGGCAAATTGTGGGATTACATGAGCCAACAATTACCTATGCAATTGCACTGCACAACAAGGATTTTTCTTCAGAAGGAGAAATAGTCTATTTCGATACATTTTTTTTAAGTGTCGACATAAAACCTTCTGAAATGACCGCCCTTCTAGAAATAATCAATTGAGATCGATAGAAGACGATAGAACTAATATTTCAATTGTTCCGAATCGAGTTTTTTAAACGTGCTAACACGATTGACAACGATTAAACATTTTGCATCGTGATGGCCACTTTCATGTCGCGGTTATTGTTTAAAAGCAGTAGATTAATTTTTTGGAATAATATAAATTTCACACAGTATATATTACGAAACAAAAGTAAATTAACATTTTAAAATCATTCTTACCAGATGAAAGTGGTGTTGCCATTAAAAATGTTCTAATTGTATTTTATGTTGAAAATATAAAATCAGATACAAGATAAAAATAAAAAAGTTGATTTTATATTAGTGAAAGAAGCAAAATTGTTTTTTTTTTAAATTATGCTTTCTTGGAATATTTACAGTAGGAATAATTCTATAAATGCTTTTAAGTTCTATAATATATTGAAACTTAGAAGGAAAGTAAACGAACATTTTAAAAGCGTGAAACTTTAGAAAAGCTGTTGATGCATTATTATATTATATTACACTACATTCGGAAGTTGTCGGTACGACCAGCGCAAGTACTATTCAAAATCTCGACTTCAACTTAAGCCAATAAAACTTGAAAAATAGGGACTGGTCGTTGAGGTACTATTACAAACATCCAAGCGTGTTTACGCCGAGTTTCAGTCGTTTACGCAGCGAGCCTGGCTGGCAGCGGCGATCGTCGACTGAAACTTGAAGCAGACAGGCTGGAACATTTCTTGTGATATCTTGGGAACCCGTGGCTTGAATTGAAGATAAGTATTCAAAGATTACGTCCTGTCAATTTTTTTTTCGAGAATTTGAAGGACCTAGGTCATGCCAAAAGTTGAAGTTGAGATACAAAATTCGAGAAATTCTTGCATTTTTCTTTAAAACTTCTTACATGGTATATTCTCCTCAAAAGTTCAGAAATATCTCTAATAGAGGTCATTCAACGCAAAATTCAATGAGCTCTTTAATGGTATTTTGAAAAGTTTCTCGCTCCTTTTCTGAACGAGTAATCACGTTTCAAAGTCATCAGTAATTTTTATTAGTACTCGCGCTGGTCGCACCAACAATTTCCAACATCAATATACATGTTAATAAAAGGCCGCGTCTAAAGTGATGGACTGTCCGTACTTTTAACTATGTTGGGCTTGGATAGACTAAAAGTACGGACTTGAAACATTTCTTTTAATTTGATATTTATTTTCCAATCTGCAAAAGAACGTGGAAACCACTGACTGTATACGCGAATAAACCAAGCTAAATGTGAATACTTTTAATTTTAGTCAAGCGGGTGGATTTCTAATAACTGACGCTTAGAAAAGTGAGTGAAAATTGAAGTGGAAAAATGATTTTATACAAGGAAATGAGTGTAATAAGAAGCACGTTGGGAGACGTTGGAAAGGGGTCGGGGTTTAACCAACAGTATTCTGTGACTAGTGACAGGGGCGACTTCTCGCCCCCACAAGACGTTGGAAAGGGGTAGGGGTTTGACTAATATTATTTCTGTGACCTGCCATAGGTGCGTTTTTCCGCTCCCCACGGGACGTTGGAAAGGGGTAGGGGTTTAACCAACATCACTTCTATGACCAGTCACACGGTCGCATTCTCCCCCCCCCCCCCCAAGAGACGCTGGGAAAATGGCTTTCGGTGGATATGGCTGAAACTTGGTAAATATGTAGATTATTAGGGCCTAATGAAAGATCCGGAAATTTTTTTTTTTTAATGGACAGTTTTTGTGCTATGCGGCACTAAGCGCTTAATTTCGTGAAAAAAGATGAATCCCCATATATGCTGGAAGGGTAGAGACGACGGCAGATCGAGGTCAGAACCAAATGCGAGTTTGATAATGATGTACGTTGCGCTCATCCCAAAACTGCCGAAAGCTAAACGCACAAGATTCGAATTTAATAAAACGTCACTGCTATAACGTTGGAAGCGGTGCCCCGGTCAGATCAATATCGAATGAGGTTAATCTTAAAATGATATACATCGCGTGCAGGTCTAACCTACCGAACGCTAAGCGCTCGAGATGTAGTCTAAGATTCAAAAAATGCTTCCGTGAACCTAGATAAGGTGACAACGTCCGGTCGAAACAAAGCGCGGTTATTTTAAAGATACATATCGCGCACTTCTTAAAACATCTGAACGCTTAGCGCTCAAGATTTCTATTTAATAAAACGTAACTGCTATAACGTTCAAAACGGTGCCTCGGTGAGATCAATAGAAAATGAGGTTAATATTCCAATGACATAAATCGCGCGCTGGTCTAACCGACCGAACGCTAAGCGCGCGAGATTTAGTCTCAAATTCAAGACATGCTTCCTTGAGCGCAGATGAGGTGACAACGTCCAGTCGAAACAAAGCAAGGTTCTTTTGAAGATGTACATCACGCGCTTCTTTAAACAGCCGAACGCTAAACGCTCAAAATATTAATTCACTTGAAAAACAAAACTCCTGTGAGGGCCGAACACTTTTCTCGCGAGTTATAGCCGGTTTCGGGCTTGGCCTGGATGGCCTTCGTGTAACTCGCGAGTCTCTCAAACGTAAACAAGTCAGGGTCGTATGAAGTATTTCTGGTAAGAATATATACTATTAAGCGAAACATGCACGTGTGTACCCACGCACTGCCCGCTTCATGATTAACGTACTGCGTAACTCTGCTGATCTCAAAAGTCATCTCTCTCGTCCCCTTGGACCCCGCGCCATCAGAGAAAATTCCCGGAAGGCTTTACGTCAAGGGGATGTATATTGCGAGAGCAGTGTAGTATATATAGCTATAGCATACTGCACGAATCGCTCGGGGGATAGTTTTAATGGTTTTAGAAAACCATAAGAAAATTGTGATCTGGAAACTGTTATTTACAGTTGAAATGCCGGAATTTGTTTAAAGTTTTTTTGTTTTCTAAAGGGTTTGAGAAACCTGAGTAGCAAAATATTTGTGACTCGTAAAATACATTAAATGATTTGTGGTTCCTCATTTGGGTTTACCTGTTTACCTCTATTGGCAGCATCTAAAATCATATGTAGCAATGATGATTGGGGATACTTTACGTTTTGCTGGTGACGTGCGTAGCCTAGGAACCATAAAACGCTCGCGATAGGTGCACACGTGCCCAGAGTTCTAGCCCCTGATTTGCATATACAGTAATGGTCGAGAATTGTTTCATTATTATCTGCCCTAGATCAACAATTTCATTTAGCGCTATCCACAGTTGGTACCTTGTCGTATTTCGGAAACGAGAATATACTCCTACTCTGATTAAACCACGTTCATTACGTAGCATATCTAGTTGAAACTCTTCATCATCATACCTGTGCAGCTTGTCTTGAATGTATGATGGTGCAAATTGAACTTGATAAACGCCAATCGTGATGTTACCTAGTTCACCGTAGCGCATATTGTCAACTTCTATGCGTGCTTGCATGACATTAGGCTCACGAGCTGTCGCTAGGTATTCCCTTGCAGCTTCTACAGTAGCACCTTACATGTCGATAACAGGATGACATCTATTAATCATGGCACCACCAATACAGAAGAAATCCCCGAGATTACGCAGGTGATAAATCGAAATCGTTTTGTCAAAGAACTTAAAAATGGATTTTAAGTGACCATTTCTAAATTCGACAATCCATCTCGATTTTTTTATGAGCCGTGCTTGGTTCCCTTCTTTCGTTGACAATTGACTCTTACCTGCTTGGAGAAATGGCGGTATCTTGAATTCAATACCCCAGCGTTTCAACAGCGGTTGGGCATCTCGGTATCCTCTGTCCTCTATAAAAATATCGCCAATGACGAAAAATTCTTTTATGCCTCTCTCTCTCATGCCTCTCAGGTAGGCAAACGTGTATGTTTTCTAATACTAACGGTAATTCTAATGTGCCTAGGGGTCATTCACAAAATACGTGATACATTTTTCAGGAACTTCTGACCCCCACCCCCTCCCCCGCGTGATACTTTATCCATTGGGATAATGAGCCTTTAGGCTTTCAGTGGAGTGTAGAGTCAATGTCTATATTGATATGAATATCATCATTCCGGAGGAGACTAGAGCCTGTTTAAATCATTTGGATGAACGTGGCTTTATTTTAGCGCCTTTGCTTCCTGGATTAAAAGCAATTAATAGACCATATAGGATTCGCGGACGGCAAATGCTTTTGTTTTTACAGAAAATTCTTAATGAAGCAAATTATTATCAAGATTTCGGTGATGAAGAAAGCTTTAGTAATGAAGAATTTGATCCAATTTCTCGGTTACGTGAACATGGTGTAAGATACGTCAGGAAAAAGGATCTGATGACTTTTCTTTGCAGGATGCGTCAGGGACTTCCTGATGATTTTCTGAAAGTAGTTTTCCACTATTCCAGCCGGCAAGCTACAAGCATGGCCATTGCTATGTTAAGAGAGTCTCTAATGCAGCGATTTGTACCTGGCAACATTGGATTAACAGCGATAACCAGAGAGGAATATGTAGAGAGGCATGTGACACCATTTGCTAATGAACTCTACAATCCACAACCAGAAATTCCTAGTGCGATTGCTATCATAGATGGCACTAATGCAATCATTCTGTAAGCATAAGGGACGTCACTTGGTGAAACCTGCTTTTATTATAGTTTCAGACTGGTATATACTTCATATACAAGGACCTTATTTTTCGGACTCACAAAACAATGACGCACAAATGCTCATCAATGAATTTGAAAGGGATGTGGAGAGCATGGGAGCATTTTTCGACATTAGCGATATTTTTATAGAGTACAGAGGATACCAAGATGTTAGAACCACTGTTAGCACGATTGGGTATTGAATTCAAGATACCGCCATTTCTCCGAGCAGTTTAGAGTCAATTGTCAACGGAAGAAGCGAACGGCCTATAACGAAATCGAGTTGAATTGTTGAATCTAGATATGGCCAATTAAAATCCATTTTTAAGTTCTTTCACAAGAGGATTTTGATTGATCACCTGCGTAATCTCGGGGATTTCTTCCGCATTGGTGGTCTCACGATTAACATATATCATCCTGTTTTCGAGATGCAAGGTGCTACTGTAGAAGCTTTAACAAAATATCTAGCGACAGCTCGTGAGGCTAATATCATGCAAGCACGCGTAGAAGTTGACAATATGCGCTACGGAAATGAAAACTGATATCGTCTGCATGAACAACAAGTACAAGAATTTCCTCGGCTTACATTAGACGAACAACGTGACATCACGATTGGCATTCAGCAAGTTCAACTTGCACCATCTTACATTCAAGACAAGCTGCAAAGGGATGATGATGAAGAGTTTCAACTAGATACGCTACGAAATGAACATGGTTTAATCAAAATAATAGTATATTCTCGTTTCCCAAATGCAATGAGGTGCCAACTGTGGGTAGCGTTCAATGAAATTGTTGATCTAGGGCCAGACTATAATGAAACAATTCTCGGCTATTACTGTACATGTAAATCAGAGGCCAGAACTCCGGGCACGTGTTCACATATCGCGAGCGTTTTATGGTTCCTAGGCTACGCACGTCACCAGCAAAACGTTAAGTATCCCCAATCATCATTGCTACATAGGATTCTACATGCTGCTAATAGAGGCGAACAGGTAAACCCAAATGAAAAACCACAAATTATTTAATCACAATTTTCTTACGGTTTTCAGGAAACATAAGTGACGAGAGAGACGAGCTTCGAAATCAGCGGAGTTCCGCAGTACGGTAGCCACAAAGCGAGCAGCGCGCGGGTACTCACGTACATGTTTCGCTTAATAGTATATATTCCTACTAGAAATAGTGCACACGGTCCTTACTTGTTTACGTTTGAGAGACTCGCGAGTTACACTAAGGCCATTCAGGCCAAGCCCGAAACCGGCTATAACTTGAGAAAAAAGTGTATTGGTATATAGGCACTTAGAAATACCACCCTATTTCTTCGCTCACAGCAGTTTTTTTTTCGAGTGAGTTCATATTTTGAGTGTTTAGCGTTCGGCTCTTGTACAAGCGCCGCTGTCATCTTTTTTGCGCTCACGGAAGCATGTTTTGAATTTCAGACTACATCACGAGCGCTTAGCGTTCGGGCGGTTAGACCAGCGCGCGATGTTTGTCTGTCATTGTAATATTAACCTTATTTGATATTGATCTCACAGGGAGCATCGTTTTCAACGTTATGGCAGTGACGTTTTATAAGATTGAAATATTAGGCGCTTAGCGTTCGGCTGTTTTAAGAAGCGCGCGATATATATGTTTAAAATAACCGCGCTTCGTTTCGACCGGACGTTGACACCTTATCTAAGTTCACGGAAGCATGTTTTGAATTTGATACTACACCTAGAGCGCCTAGGAAAAAAAAGTTGAATAGATATAACGCGAAACCGAATTCAGGTTAGGTTTGGTGTATTCGATTTGCTGCCATGATCGAATTGGACCTTTAAATTCAATTCTGCAATGCATTCGGCTCTATTCGGCCGAGTTTATTTTATGAAATGAAGGGAAATTATAAGTTTTTCGGGGTAGCACAGAGCATAATTATGAAAAATAAAGTTGCCGAAATACATTCGTGCGGTTTGGGCGAGCGATATTAATTATATAACTGAACGGAGTGATATTAACCAAACTTTGACTCCAATTCGGCAATACACATGATTTGACAAACTCAATTCTGCAAGGTGCAGGGCGATGGACGCGGTGGGTTACTGGTAACTTCATTGCCGACAGTTGGTGTTGAATTTCTTTTACTATTTAAAAATGTTCAAAAATTTACAAAATAAAGTTGGAAAGTGTTTTTTTTTCTGTAATTGGCAACAATTAAACAGTCTGTACTAAAACTAGAGCAAGAAAGCGCGCGCTACATAACCTTCTCAAACTTTTCCAGTTCTCTTTTATATGTATGTTACTCTTAGATTAAAATAAAATAACTGAATTATTCACAAAATAATTACTTCGGAAATAATGAAATTGCATTATACTTGTTTTAATTATCTTGTTAATTATGTTAATCTTAATCTTATTTATTTGAAAAAAATGTATTTACCTATAATGATTCAACTTATTTTAATATTTTTCAACTAACAGTCGCACAAGTTTGTAAGTACGTTTACAAGTATTGAATTTCGAAATTTGTTGTTTTTACATTCTCATCATAATGAGAAAGTATTGGTTTTATGTGAAAAATGACTTTCGCGGATTCCATCAAATGTCGACGTTTTGAGGCCCCCTGAGTCAGAAAAAATGGTTTTTACGTCGGTGTCTGTCTGTCTGTCGTTGTTGTTGTCGTCGTCGTCGTCGTCGTCGTCGTCGTCGTCGTCGTCGTCGTCGTCGTCTGTATATCGGATAACTTTTGAAAGACTAATCGGATTAGATTTTGCTTTGGCACACAGTTTCAGGGGGAAAAAAGAGGAATCGAGTTCGTTAACCAGCCATTTTTGATGAAAATTCAAAAAGTTAGAGCATTTTCAAAAAATTTTAGACCACTTTTTTCCAAATTTCAAAATTATATATGCGGGCGCTTATAGTACTCGAAAATCTAAACAATTTATCCTTACGACTTTTTTTGATGAAAAGAAAATTGTCCGAGTTACAGCATTTTCAAAATCCCCCCAAAAAAGCGAAAAGTAACATTTTCGGCCAAACAACGCACGTTACGAAAAAAAGTCAAGATAGGAAAAGTGTTTATTTTCGCACGTCCTACAATATTATCATAACGACTTTTTCAATTTTCTTGAAAAATCGAAAATTCATATTTTTATTGCACAAGAAATAATGAAAAATCAAAAAAATCAATTTCACGGTCAAACTATGCAAGATACGACAAATCATGACTGGACTAAAGTTGTGCATTTAAAAAAGATCTACAAATTTCTCCTGGGTCACTTTTTGATAGGATGTGTAGTTTTTGTTTTATTCGTAAAAAATGACATTAACAGTGAAAAAATCGGCCCGATAAACGGGCACATTCTCATCAAAACTTTGCTTATTTACTTTATTTTTCATCTCGGGTGTGTTTTTTCACAATATTTCATTGTTTTTATGTTCTCAATACTATTTCTAACGATTGAAACAATAAAATATAATAATAATTCAAACAATTTATTCTGACTGAAAAGCTGACTTTTATTTCAGAATGCGTTTTGATCTTTGTTTACATATGAACTCCTATCTAATACAACGCTGCTGAAGGCTGGTGACCTTCTCAGTATAAAACATCAACCAATTGCGACTCTCTCGGTTTCCATTCCTTGTCCTCGCCCCCCCCCCCCTCCCCCCGTAACAGAAGTTTTGGTGGGACTGACGTAAGAACTGGACTCTCCACTATACGACGAATCACTACTTAACTTGGGCATGATTTCGACTCGCACAACAAATTTCGCGCATAAAGGTGGTAGTTGGGTGTACAATCTAAACATGAATAATACAAACAATAAAGTAGCCTCGGAATGGACTGAAACTTTGATTGAGGTTTTGAAATATGGTCAGGAGTAGATAGGGAATCACATGGTAGTCAAGGGGTCGGTTTGATTATGAATGAAAAAGCTAGATATATGTTCCAAAAACGACTTAAATACTTTTTTTCTCCCCTTTTCAGATAGTTGGAAAAAAATCTTTCTGATTGTAGGATTTATTATAAAGATACGGAAATATACGCTGAAGTAAAGGAATTACCTTCTTCATTTTAAATCAAATACAACTTTAGTCAGTTTTATCTGAAGAACATTGAACATAACATATGGTCGTTGTGAAGCGCGAAGACCAAATTGCGCGCAGCAAGCGCGCTCAAACTTTTGGGTTTCTATTATACGATGAACAGAAACGAGCGTGAAGCGCGAGGTTCACATGATGATCATACCAAATATCGAGCGCGAAGCGCGAGTGTCGTGATGAGAATGTGTTCCTTAAGGTCGATAGAACCTTAAGTAAATTAGTTCTTATTTTTATGTAAAACTGACATAATTAAACCAAAAGCAGGTCATAACGATGAAGCTTACTAAGAGAGTATTAGCTTGCGAAGCGCGCAATAGCGAGCACACGAAGTGTGAAAACCTAGACGACAAATGTGTCCGAGCGCGCAGCGCGAGGTGAATGCATTATCGAGCGGGAAGCGCGAGATAAACATATAATCGAGCGCGAAGCGCGAGATGAATACCTAATCGAGCGCGAAGCGCGAGATCCAACAGGTGCGCGCCCTAGGCGCGCTGAAACTTGCGAGCGAAGCGAGCCGCGCGCGACGCGCGCGACGAGAATGTGCCCGCGAAGCGGGCAGATTTTTTTATCTTATTTTGTTTTTAATTATTTTATTATAATATATGATAATATTATTATATTAGAAGTGAAGAAGGAGTTTTAACAATAAAAGTAGACAGATTTTCAAATTTGATAACGTTCGAACATTTATTATAATAAAATAAGTGCACAAATTGCTTTTTGTTATTACAGTAAATTTTTAATTTTTATTAATAATTACTTTTCGATAATATTAGTAACTCCCGATATAATAAACGTTTTTTGATTTTCTGTTGACCTCATTGTAAATATAATTTTTTATGCAATTCTAATAATTAAAGTAGAAGTGATGTGTACAATTGTAAGTACGTTATGATTATAAAATTATCTACAATTTTCATAACGATAAATGAAATGTTTTTACCGGTTCGTCAATGGTATAAATATACCTTATGGTTATAGACACCTCAATTTTCGGATAGGTTTTATTATTCTTATGTCATATACTCATGCAACTTGCGGTTTCAAGTTTCGCATTGGGCTTATATTGGGCTCTCGAATGCACCAAACAAAATTGTCAAAAACTACTACTATGTACAAAAAAACCACCCCCTAAGTAAAAACTCAAACATGGAACAAACAAAATAGAAAGTAGTGTTGAGCTTTTCTTGGGCTCACGAATGCTTGATTTTTTTTTTTGCAAAAACCACCCCTACATCTACAAAATCACACGCCTATCTATGAATTCGAATTTGAATTTTCAAGGAGCCCAAAAATCAGAGACTTTATTCACCCTATAAAATTCCGAGTCCCTAACATCATAAACTTCATTTACAATGTAAATTTCTAAACAAGATAATTCTTTGACAAAGTCACATCTGCGTGGTATCAAGGGGTTGCTTTTCAACGTTAAGGGTAGGAGACCAAAATTCGGTGCTGGAATTTTTGAGGAGCCCAAAAATCACAGACCCCATTGACACAGTAAAATTAAAAAAAAAGAAAGATTATTTTTTCACAAAGTCACATCTGCGTGGTATCAAAGGTTGCTTTTAAACGTTAAGGATAGGAGCCCAGAAATCTGTGTTGATATTTTTAAAGCGCCCAAAAATCTGAGACTGTATTTGCACATTAAAATGCTAAAAAAGATTATTTTTTGATAAAGTCATATCTGCGTAGTATCAAGGGGTCGTTATTTAACGTGAAGGATTGGAGTCCAAAAATCAAAGTTGGTATTTTTGAGGAGCCCAAAAATCAGAGACCCCAATTACACAGGAAAATTAAAAAAAAACGATTATTTTTTTAGAAAGTCGCATATGCGTGGTCTCAAGGGGTTGCTTTTTTACGTTAAGGGTTGAAGTCCAAAAATCGGTCTTGGTTTTTTTTTCAGGAGCTCAGGCCAGAGACCTTATTTACACAGTAAAATGTTAAAAAAGATTATTTTTCAGTAAATTCGTACTGATCGTATACAGACGGTTTGATTTGTAGTGTTTATGGTTGTAGCGCAGAAATAACTTGCGATAATGCGGTTTTTCGGAATTCAAGAGCCGATGAAATGCCAAGCCTGTGGTGGAATTGAATTTGTAATATTTTGTGATTTTCAACAGTGGAGATGCCAGGCCATGGTATGCTAGCATTTTGTGCAAGAAAATTGATTTTTTTTTAAATAACGTTCCTCACAAATTTTAATTGAGGCCTTAAAAGGTTCCAAATTCTGAGCTATGAAGAATGCCGAAATTATATGGTGGAGTTTCTATTTTAATGAACCTGGGTACAATATAAAAATTAAAGCAATGAATAGTTTATAACAATTTAAAGACGGGAATTTATTTATTCACTTTAAATGTTGAAATTACTAAGAGAGTGAGGGGGATGGTAGAAGTCAATCTTGCGGGAAGGTGAACCTTAGGGTTCTGGAAACTAAAAAAAAAATCATAAATGTCCAATTGTTAGTAACAATTGAAAGCCAGGAATTTGTTGAGTCACCTTTGACAAACGTAAATTACGTAGACAATGAAGGGATTAGAAAACGTCAGTCGTTTTGGTCGATGGTCCATATGGTTCTGGGCAACTATAAAAATGCTCAAAAATAACAACTTTGATTTTTGGACTCCAATCCTTTACGTTAAAAAACGACCTCTTGATACCACGCAGATGTGACTTTGTCAAAAGATAATTTTTTTTTTAATTTTACTGTGTCAATGGGGTCTCTGATTTTTGGGCTCCTCAAAAATTCCGACACCGAATTTTGTTCTCCTACCCTTAACGTTGAAAAGCAACCCCTTGATACCACGCAGATGTGACTTTGTCAAAGAATTATCTTGTTTAGAAATTTACTTTTTAAATGAAGTTTATGATGTTTGGGTCTCGGAATTTTATAGGGTTAATAGAATCTCTGATTTTTGGGCTCCTTAAAAATTCAAATTCGCATGCATAGATAAGCGTTTGATTTTTTAAATGTAGGGGTGGTTTTTGCAACAAAAAAAATCAAGCCTTCGTGAGCCCGAGAAAAGCTCAACACTACTTTCTATTTTGTTTTTTCCATGTTTGAGTTTTTACTTAGGGGGTGGTTTTTTGTACAAAGTGGTGGTTTTTGACAATTTTGTTTGGTGCATTCGAGAGCCCAATATAAGCCCAAAATTATGATGCACTTTGTTTTTTGCAGATTTTATTGTTGGCAAGAGGGTGGTTTTTTGGCACATAGGGGGTGGTTTTTTGAATTTTTGTTCGTGCATTTGAGAGCCCAAAATAAGCCCAGAATTGTGGTGTACTTTGTTTCTTCCTAGTTTGAGTTTTTACATAGGGGGTAGTTTTATTTTCGGTAGAAGTAGTTTTTGGAAATTGTTTGTTGGCGCGTTCAAGAGCCCAAAAAAGCCCAAAATGCTGTCCCCTTTGATTTTCAATTTTTTCAAATTTTTATGTAGTGGAGGTGCTGGCTTGAGTCAAGCAGCACCTACACTCCAAATTTGAATTTTCCAAAAAAGTAGTGGAGCCCAAAAATCGGCAATACAGCCCAAAAAAGCCCAAAATTCTAATGCAAAAAAATGTAGGAATTTCTATTGTGGAGGTGCTAGCTTGATGGACCTAAGACTGATATGCTTTCAAGATAAGCGAAACTTGAAACCGCAAGTTGCATGAGTACTTGACATAAGAATAATAAAATCTATCAGAAAATTAAGGTGCCTATAATCATAAGGTATATTTATACGGATGACGAACCGGTGAAAACATTTCATTTGTCGTTTTCAAATTGTAGATAATTTTATAATCATCACGTACTTACAATTGTACACTTCAATTCTACTTTAATTATTAGAATTTCATAAAAAATTATATTTACAATGAGGTCAACAGAAAATCGAAAAACGTTTATTATATCGGGAGTTACTAATATTATCAAAAAGTAATTATTAGAAAAAATTAAAAATTCACTGTAATAACAAAAAGCTATATGTGGATTTATTTTATTATAATAAATGTTCGAAAGTTATCAAATTTAAAGATCTGTCTACTTTTATTGTTAGAACTCCTTCTTCACTTCTGGTATAATAATATTATAATATATTAGAATAAAATATTTAAAAAAAAAAAATAAGATGAAAAAAAAAAAAATTTTAAATTCGATGCTTGTAAACGTACTTAAAAACTTGTGCGACTGTTAGTTGAAAAATATTAAGATAAGTTGAATCATTATAGGTAAATACATTTTTTTCAAATAAAATGAGATTAAGGTTAGCATAATTAACAAGATAATCAAAACAAGTAAAATGCAATTTCATTATTCCACAAGTAATTATTTTGTGAATAATTCAGTTCTTTTTTTTATTTTAATCTAAGAGTAACATACATATACGAGCAGAAGAGAACTGCAAATGTTTGAGAAGGCTATGTAGCGCGCGCTTTCGTGCTCTAGTTTTAGTACAAACTGTTTAATTGTTGCCAATTACAGAAAACAAACACTTTTCAACTTTATTTTGTAAATTTTTAAACATTTTTAAGTAGTAAAAAAAATCAACACCAACTGTCGGCAATGAAGTTTCCATTAACCCACCGCGTCCATCGCCCTGCACCTTGCAGAATTGAGTCTATCAAATCATGTGTATTGCCAAATTGGAGTCAAAGTTTGGTTAATATCACTCCGTTCAGTTAAATAATTAATATCGCTCTCCCAAACCGCACAAATGTATTTGGGCAACTTTATTTTTCATAATTATAGTCAGTGCTACCCTGAAAAACTTATCATTTCCCTTCATTTCAAATATATAAACTCGGCTGAATAGATCCTAATGCATTGCAGAATTGAATTTAAAGGTCCAATTCGATCATGGCAGGAAATCGAATACACCAAACCTAATCTGAATTCGTTTTCGCGTTATATCTATTCAACTTTTTTTACTGGGCGCTTAGTGTTCGGTCGGTTAGACCAGCGCGCGATGTATATCATTAAAATATCAACCTCATTTGATATTTATCTCACTGGGGCACCGTTTGAACGGTATAGCAGTTACGTTTTATTAAATTAAAACCTTGAGCGCTCTGCGTTCGGCTGTTTTAAGAAGCGCGCGATGTATATCTTCAAAATAGCCTTCCCTTCTAGAAATAATCGATTGGACACGATTCATAACGATTAAGAGTGATCAAAAGTTGAATCGGTTTAAATTGTTGCTAATTGTGTCAATTGTTTCCAATCGGGTTGAATTGAGTAAATGCTCTTGCCTACAGTGCGCCCTCTGCAGTTTTCGTTTGTAACACACATGATGCGCACGTGTTTATAGGTTGGAAATTAAATTTTTAACAATTCAACAAAAATTTCAAGTACAAAAAATAGAATGTTTGTTCAGGCGGTATACCGAATGAAGAGTCGAAATTATGTGGGTTAACGGTACGTAAAAATCATGCCATCTAACGATGTGACAGTGATATAGTGTCTTTATCAAGTAGGCAGTAGTAGTTTGATTTAGCGAGTATATTATTATAAAACGTTTATTTACTTCTTTTTAAATTCATATTGTGGACATTTTTTGTTTGAAATCGTAAAAAACCGCTGGTAAATAATTATCGCAATATCAAAATGCTGTAGTGACAACTTAACCTCTGATTCAGAATAATGGATACCCAATTGAAAACGATTGGAATCATTAGAACGTAGGATGGCGCCAATATTTTGAAACTCGGACTAAATAAAGTGTAGGTAACTCATTAAATTCTTTTAATTTTTAGTAGAAAAACTTATCCAATCTTTTTTAATATCTTGCAGCATAACAATTTTGAATTTATAAATAAGTTTGATTTGAAATTCTCGAAAATTTATAGTTTTAAATATTTAAAATACTCAATTTTGAATATTTCAAATAATTTGGTTTGCAATGCCTAATCTTCAAATCTTTGAATTTTAAAGATTTCAAATTTTTTATTTTATAGTATTAGATTGTGCAGAATGCTTTATGTAATTAAAAATTCAAATAAATTAATAATAATTGACAGAAATGGACTTGGAGATTTAACTATTTAAAAAAAAAAATAATTTTTAACCGAAAATGGAATAGTAACATTTTTAGTAAAAAAAAAATTAATTTTAAACCACACATAAGAGTTTTCAACTAAAACAATGAATATTCAACTGAAACAGTTAAATTTTCAAGTAAAAAAATTAATTTTTACTAAAAAATATAATATGTCAACCAAAACTTAAATACTTAAATTTCAATTTAAAAAAATTTATGTTTAACCAAACAAACGATGTGATGAATTTTCAAATAAAATTGTAAATATTTACCTGAAATAGTTGAATTTTAAACCAGACTTTAACTAGAATAATTGAATTTTGGACCAAGAAGATGAATTTCTATCAAAAGACGAATTTCCAACTAAAAAACAGAATTTTTCTACCAAAAATTGAATAAATAAATTTTTAGGCAAAAAAAGAAAGTTCAAAAAAAGAGAAGAATTTTTAACTAAAATTATGGAATATTCAACTGGAATAATAGTTACATTTTCATTTAAAAAAATAATCATTTTCAACCAAAAAACATTCAAAGAAAAAGAATAGTTGAATTTTATCCCAAGAAGATGAATTTTCAGTGATAAAGATTATTTTTTTACAAAAAAAGTCAAATTTTCCACAAAATACATAAATTTTCAAACAAATAGTTTAATTTTTAAATGCAAAATATCGATTTCCAACAAAATAGTTGAAGTTTCACCAAAAAAAGATGAATTTTAAATTAAAATGATGAATCTTCCAAGTGAGAGTGATAGTGGGACAGCGGGTGACGAATTAAAAAGTAAAAATGCTAATATCCATAGGATATTAGAAGATGAGAAAGAATCTAAATAGCTTGACTCTCAGTTAATTTTAATTGTTCTGTACCTAAAATACTTTAATCAATTTATTTAATAAATTACACGTTTTTATACAAAATTATAGACAATGAAATGAATAATTTGATGAAAAAACTTCACCACATTGGCAAATTTGTTGATAACACCACTCTCAGCTCGCGGAAATTATTACAAAACATTTATTCAATTTTTTTCATGAACATATTGCTTAAAATGTGTTGTCTCGAAAAAAAGTAAATAAACGTTTTAAAATAATTCCCGCGAGACGAAAGTGCTCCCATCAAATTGCCACTTCATAACCTCGAAATCCTACTACCGATTGGCCCGATTGGGAACGACTGGGAACGATTGAAACTTTGCAACACTCAATCGTTCCCAATCGTGCACACACGATTAAGAAACACGATTGAAAACAATTCAAATTTCGTTCTATCGTTCTTAATTGTTTTCAATTAATTATTTCTAGAAGGGTTGCTTTAACGTTGTCACCTTATCTAAGCTCACGAAAGCATGTTTTGCATTTTAGACTACATCGCCCTAATAGCACGGAACGTTCCGCGGGAACTTTCGGAACGTTCCAGCAGAACGTTCCCGGAACGTGTAAAATGTCCGCCGCTTGGGAACGTTCCAGGAACGTTCCACTGGAACGTTCCAAACATAAATTAACGTTATTGTTATTATTATCAATAAATATCTCGTAAACCGTAAGTGATAGGTCAAAATCGATGTCAGTTTATGATACGGATATCATATTATAGTGTAGTATATGCGGTACTCAAAACTCAAAAATGACATCCATTTTTACCTATCTCTTACGGTTTACGAGATAATTGTTGTTAAAAATAACAATAATGGAAAGTTCCCCTCAGGTCCCAGTGGAACGTTCCTGGAACGTTCCAGTGGAACGTTCCCAAGGGGCGGACATTTTACACGTTCCGGGAACGTTCCTGGAACGTTCCGCTGGAACGTTCCGAAGGTGCCCGCGGAACGTTCCAGGAACGTTCCCGGAATGTTCCGTGCTATTAGGGTCTCGAGCGCTTAGCGTTCGGTCTTTTAGACCTGCGCACGATGTATATCATTGTAAGAATAACATCATCCGATATTGATCTCACCGGGGTACCGTTTTCAACGTTAAAGCAGTGACGTTTTATTAAATTCGAATCTTGAGCGCTTGGCTTTCGGCAGTTTTGGGATGCGCGCAACATACATCATTAACAAACCTGCATTTGGTACTGACCTCGCTCTGCGGTCGTCTCTCCCCTTCCAGCATATATGGGGATTCACTGTTCTTACGAAATTGAGCGCTTAGCGCCATATAGCGCATAAAACTGTCCATTTTTCTCACGTTTTTCTACCGGATCTTTCATTAGACCCTTATAATCAACATATTTACCAAGTTTAAGCCAAATCCACCGGTAGCCATTTCCCCATACATTTGGTTCGGGGTCCTTTTTCTTTACTTTAAAGTTTAGGAATCTCAATCATCTCAAGGTGCATGTTCGCGGCAGAGTCAATGAACTAAAAAGAGACGTTTTTAAAAATAATATGTTAAAATTCGTTAAAATAAATGCTATTTTAGTTAATTTTTATTGATTTGGTCTATCTTTTCGAAAAAATTTGTTGAATGATGCAGGATAAACCTCTAGCAAGTATACGATTTTATAGATTTTAGGAAGGGAAACAATTCGTGGAAAATCAGATTCTTAATAGCTAAAAATGAAAAACTCTTTTTTCTCAAAAACGCGTAGTACGATTTTTTTCTTTTTTGGCTCAAAATAACCGGTCGCCATCACTAAAACACATACAAAAAAGAAACTGGATGTGCAAGTTCTGGGTTTAGAAAAATTATGAAAATTAATTGAATTCCATTTGCACTCAGTCGACTTTGATTCCTTTAAATGCGTCGAGCAATGCATCAAAATCGTTAATACCGCGGTCGTTTTTTCTTGGTCTGCGCGCTGTCATACTAAAAATGTATGGAGAATGTAAAACAATCACTAAAAATGTTACGTCTCGAAAATTTAAATTTTGATATAACGGCCAAATAGACATAATCTACCTTATTTTGGAGAGAACGAGGAAACAACGCCCGCATACATGTATGTGACCAAGCGCATAATTAACTCTTCCGATTGTGTACCTAGCCATGGTAAGTGCACCGCCACCGAATAGTAGAGACCGCAAGGTAATGAGCAGCGCGATACCATGGGAGGGTACAGACTCGGAGGATACCGATAGTTTAACCTTCATCCGCTCGCGCGCTTTGGCGTCACACTTGCGCTCGCGCGGCGGCAAATTGCCGCCCCAAAGTTTTTCTACACTTCTATGGGGTTTTCACCCATTATAATTGTTAAGGGCCTGTAGTTAAATAATGGCGGTTTCAAAGGTGAATTGAAAGCGAGATTTTACATTTAAACAAAATTTTTATATTTTATAAATTTGTAAAAAAATTGTTGAAAAAATTGTTGAATTATTTTTTGAAAAAATGCGGAAAAGGTTATAACTAGAGAATACCTGGACCCCCGAATGTCATTCCGCACGAGGGAAACACGTGGGACCGTTTTAAAATAAATGGCGTCAATCTGCCGCTCACGCGAGCGGATGAAGGTTAATAACGCACGGTAATTGACAGGAACCTTATATGAAATTCATCGATCTAAAGATAATTAAGTAATCACATGTAATAATCCATACATACATATGTGTTCATAAACTGAATAAATCGAATAATGAATTGGACATATAAGTATTTATACACGCAAATGTGTGATAGAAAAGTAACGATTCAAAGTTTACAAGTCATTTACCTGAAACCGAATGTCGTGCAGTGCGAAAGTGAGGGAGTATGTAAATGGTCAGACACATTGTAACCGAAAGTGTCCAACCAAAATTACTGAATATCATTAAGCTAGTCATAGAATTCATATTCCTGAAAGAGCAGGAGATGAGGTAATCGGTAACCGAGGGTGTCAGCAGAGGGAACTTACATGTTAGTCGTTCGCGTAACTTGATACTCATTAGCGAGATTCAATCTTTTGATCATACGTGTTCTTTCCATTATTGGCAACATACGTGTTCTTTCCACTTTTGGCATCGCACGTGTTCTTTCCACTATTGGCATCGTACGTGCTCTTTCCACTTTCAGCATGCCCACGGGGAACAATAACTATATTAGCTGCAGAAACACCCCTGTTAATTCTCTTACGTTCCCAGCAGTCATACTGACAACTTCGATCTACGAGTCGCGTACTTTTAACTCTTCGTGAACTAAGTAACGAATCATCAAGTTGTGAACTAAGTCCCTTCGGTTTCGGTTGACGTATGAGTCTATTTAATATTGCGAACAAGTACGGCCAAAATATTAGATTGGAACTTGGAAACTGGATAAACGTCCAAAGAAGATTAGTTCATCTTAAAGAGCAACGTACCTTTTCAATAAGACACCGAAAAGAAACCTTAATTCCAGTACATATTCAAAATCAGACAAATAAATTTCAATTAAATAATTTACACTATAAAGTTTTACCTAAATTTCAAAAAACAAAATTGATTATGTCACTTAGTAGGTTTTTGTATTTTAGTTTTTTTAACTTATTGTAAAAAGACGATTTATTTTAGAAATAGAAACTTTCCTGATGAAGGACCGCAGTGAGAGCCGAAACGTAGAGAATAAAACGATTTTTTAAACAACTATAATCGTTTTTTTTATGTTTTTATCTATTGGACCGTAAGACCGAAGAAAGAAAAGTTTTTAAACTTTCAAATTTTGAAATTATATCAACGGTCAAAGAAAAGAAAGGAGAAACAACTTGGGATCCCGCTCCAAAAAATTGGTTTAGATAATTATATTTGCCAAGGACAGTAACGTTTGGGAAAGATGGATTACTTAGCGTATATTGCGAACAAGTACGGCCAAAGCATTAGATTGGAACTTGGAAACTGGAAGAACGTCCAAAGAAGATTAGTTAATCTTAAAGAGCAACATACCTTTATAATGAAACCTTAATTCCAGTACATATTCAAAATCACACAAATAAATTTCAATTAAATATTTTACACTATAAAGTTTTACCTAAATTTCAAAAAACTAAATTGATTATGTCACTTAGTAGGCCCAGATAACAAAATGTGAGAAATATGCGACGCATTATGCATTATGCCCACTTTGTCTTCTTTATTCATAATGTGTCCCCTAAGGGTTTACATGACCTCCGTTTCTTACAAGACCATCTACAAACTTTATATTATCGTATCCTTACTATTTACAAATATTTACAAAAATTTACATCAACTCTTATATCTATCTCCTTACTTCTATATTAATCTAGCGCCAATTTACTGTCGGAAGATTGAGCGAGCGATCGAAAGCGAGAGAGCGAGCGAGTGAGAGCGAGCGCATCCGCATCTTAATCTACTTATACTATTACATAATATCTACATGTAACTACTTACAGACCTTTACGCTTCTAATCTATGCGACTTCCGTTTCCTTTGTCCTTCACTTGCACTTCTCTTCTATCTCATTCTCATTTTGTCATTTTTCCATATCCATTCTTTAATTCTTTCTCATTCGCCCCTCTAGCCCCCTCCAACTCCTTCATCCACTCCTCACCCATTCCATCCTCACCTAGAATATTTACCACATTGTCAGTCCACTTTGTCACACTTTGTCAGTCGTGAATAAAAGTCAGTTTCAGGTAGAATTCAGGTAGAAAATATCCTTTATCGACAAAACCTTCAAAATGCCTATTTTAGGCACGAATGTATAAATGTAGCATTTGGATTTATTTTCTTTAAGAAACTATGAACACATAATAATAAACTTTCTTCAGAGTATTCTCAAATGTAAGAACTATCAAAACAAATAATATTATGCCTTCACTGAATTATTATATTTAAACCAGCTAGCCTTTCAAAAATGAGTAGCGGTTAGGCACGAATCTATAAAAAATAGCATTTGGCTTTCTTTTCTCTAAAATACATATAATAATAAACTTACTTGGAATTATTCTTGAATGTAAAAACTATTCAAACAAATAATGCATTATATCTGAGCGTAATATTATATTTAAACCAGCTAGCCTTTGAAAAATGAGTAGCTGTTGGGTGCGAATCTATAAAGCTAGCATTTGACTTTGGTTTATCAAGCATTTCGCTTTCTTGTCTCGAACAAACTATTTATACTATAGGACAAAATTCAAAATTTTGCCAACGGGCAACGAGCATAACGACTTTTGATGGTGCTACAGAAATTATTCTTCGTCGTCACTATCAGAACCACCATCGACGACATCTTCAGATTCAAATTCGGAGTCAGACAAACTATTCAGCAGAGTCAATTTTTTCCTGGTCTTTTCTTCGCTCAGATTACTTAAATCCTCGAATTCATACGTAGTTTTTCCTTTGTTCTTCTTGTACTCTTCATCCTCGTCTGCATTCTGGACTTCGTCCTCAGTCGACAGAATTCATTCTCCTGTAGTCGACTTTTTTTTTAAATAAGCGAAATCTTTGTTTCGCCGATCGAAAAACCTTTTTCATCTGTTCTTTGTACGCGTTCATGTTTCGTGGTCCTCCGAAGCAGGAACGATCTTTTGCAGCCTTTGAAAGAAAACAAAATATTAGTATTTACAAGCAAATGATTTGAAATGACCTGAATGTAAATAATTTACTCAAAAATAAAAACATTTCGGTGCACCTTGACCTTTCAAATATTGATACTAAAACAAAAATTCTTTATTAGTCGACTACAATAATATAATTATGTGAAATTCTATAATATGCAAACAATTCCTGATACAGCAGGTCCAAAACTGTTATTTCTTTCTTCGACCGTTACAAATTTCCACTAAATATTTCAGCAAATTATCGCTAATTTAGTTTTCACGAAAATAAAAATAAAATAGTTATTGCCATACCTGAGTCAAAAAAACATTGAAGCATTTATAAAAGCTTCCTTTTTTAGAGGTGTCGAAGAGAAATTTTAATAAACCTCTGATGAAAAGGCGCGCCAAATTTCGAGAATAAAATATTATTGGATTCAATATAAAAATTAAAATGGCAACTTAATTTGTATTTGTATTTTGTATTTATTCAAGAAAAATCCCTAGGGCTAAATAGCCCTCTGAGGAACAGGATAATACAGGGTCATTACAAATTTGTGCAAGCACTGATCGGCAGAATACTTGATTAATCTTATAATCTAATCTATAAACTAAATAAAATAAATAGAGTCGACCTCAGAATACGTATCAAATTAGGTATTAGATTAATGCGTAGTAATTAACATTAGGTGATTAATTGGTAGCTCTTGTGCATGTTAAGGTAGAAATAAAGAGTGAAAAACTGTGTGTAAAAGAAATACTTTGCAAAAGTTAATGAAAAAAAAAAAGGAAATTCGAAGTTGAAATGTTCAAGAACTAAATATGAGAGTTTACCAGTGAGTAATTTCAAGAGTTGGGTTAGGAGTATTGTACAAATATTTGAAGAAGAGATTCTTAAAATGATACAGGGAAGGTGCATTTCTAATATCGTATGGTACTTTATTCCATAACCGGGCACCCCTTACTATAAATGATCTTTGAAGCTGACACGTTCTGTGAAAAGGAATCTTAAGGATTTTATGTCTTTTACGAAGCTTAGAATGTGCTAGAAGGTATCTGTCTACAGATTGGAATAGGTTGAATAGATACTCAGGAGCTTTGTTCTGAAAAAGAGTGTAGAGCAAATTACCCATAAAGAATTGTCTTCTCTTGGCAAAATTAAGCAGACCAGCCTTAAGTCTGTATGGAGTTATGTGTTCGTATTTAGGCAAATTGTAGATAAAACGGACAGAGGCATTTAACGCACGCTCAAGCTTTAAATTTAAATCTTCGGTCAAATCATCATATACTAAACAATCATAGTCAAAATGGGGCAAGATTAAACTCTTAACCAAAAGTATCCGAGTAGAGGTGGGTAAAGAGTCCTTATTCCTATATAGTTGTTGTAGAATTCTGTATATTTTCCTTGAGATACTCTATACCTGTTCCTTCCAGGACAAGGTACGGTTATGGAAATATCCCAGATCTTTAACCACTTCCGAAAAAGGGATAGTAAGATTCTCGATACGAAGAGGTGGAAATGATGCCAATGTTTCAAGCGATGGAGATGAAGTAGGTCCAACAACAGTTGCCTGAGTTTGGCCCGGGTTAAGAGTAAAGTCCATTCTTACAGGCCCAGAGGATAACGCGATCGATATCCTGTTGGACTAAAACAAGTAATCTACTTAATGAAGATATTGGTCCCGATAAGTAGATTTGGAAATCGTCAGCATATCTGTGGTATTTGCAATGTTGAAGTTCACTTCCAAGGTCAGAAGTGAACAAATTGAAGAGGAGGGATGCCAGAATAGAGCCCTGAGGAACCCCACTCTTGACTTCCCACCAGTCAGAAAGCTCACCACTACTATTAATAATTCTGTGAGACCGACTATTAAAATAGGATTTAAACCACTTGATAACAGAGTTTGACAAGTTAAAGGATTTTAGCTTTTGTAGGAGTAACTTATGATTGACCATATCAAAATCCTTCGAAAAATCAAACAGAACAACCATCGTAATCGCCCTATTATCCACTGCTAATTTGAGATCCGTCGTTGCATGAAGGGAAGCAGTAAGACTGCTATGCTTTGCCCAAAAATCTGATTACATCGGGTCAATGGCCTTAGATAATTCGAGAAATTTAGAAAGTTGCAGGTGAACAATTTTTTCAAGTGGTTTAGACAGTGCACATAAAATAGAAATTGGCCGGAAGGCTTTCGGGGAAGTAGGTTTAGAAATTTTAGGAATTGGGCATATAACAGCCTTTTTCCAGATATCTGGGAAGATACCGACCTGAAGGGAAGCATTATAGATATGCAATAGAATATGAAAGATAATTGAAAAGTATTTCAGGTGTGATGTCATCGAAAAAGAAGTCAGAGTCATTAAATGTTGAATTGAGAGGGGTAGTGTAAGATGATGATGATAAGTCTGGAACTGGGAATTTAAAAAAGTCTTTAAAAGGTCATCAGGCGGAAAATTACTATCTATAGATTCGTGCTTGGGCGGGATTAGGTGTAAACGTCTAAGGAGATGCCAAATGTCCTCTTTTTTGTCTGTATGTGCAATCTCGTTATAATTGTATTGATTGAACGCATCTCTAATCTTAGTTTGGACTAGGTTTCTTAGTTTACGAAATTGAGCTTGTATTATACTGCTTTTTGTTCTTTTTGCAAGTCGGTGCTTGCCATCACGTTCCCTCATCAGATTTTTAATTTCAGATGTGATCCAGGGGGCAGCTTTATTAAAGTTTTTAGGAACGTGTAGCGGAGAAAATTTATTGAATGCGGAGACTAGGTAATTAGTCAGAGCGTCGATTTTATTATTTATATCTGTCTCTAGTAATATTTTTCCCCAATCGTACGTCATTAGATGTTCGTGGAATGTATGTTCATCAATTTTAGAGAGATTCCTCACCAGTCTTTGGGTTAGTTCTGAATTTAGATTATAGCAAAATTTAAAGGTAATGTCAATCAAGTCGTGGTTAGAAAGAAAAGGGATAGCATGTTGTTCGTAGGAGACAACCTTATCCATATCGTCTACAATCATTAGGTCAATAGGAGTACTGGAACGATCAGTATGTTGAATAGAATCATGAGGTACAATCGAGAGTCCCGAAGAGTGTACCAAAAATGTTAGATATTTAGAATGATTGGAAGTGAGATTTAGGTTAGTGTTAAAATCTCCACTAAGGATAATGTTACTAAAGTTAGGAATAAATAAAAAAATTACCGATTCAAGCTCTGTGCCATAGGAGGCATTGGGTGGTTTATAAACTACTCCCACTAAAACACTATCAGAAGTTGACTTAACTTCAACAAAGAGAAATTCGGTCGTGTGGTAAGTAGCTACTGAACTCACACCAACCACAGTCCCATTCAGACTATCATGCAGAAAAAGACAAATTCCACCACCCCTTCTCTCGTCTCTGTCTGTTCGAAAGAGCGAATAGTTGTTAATTGCAACGAGGCTAGAGGATATATTGGGAGTTAACCAGGACTCAGAAACAGCTATTATATGGTAGGAACATGTACTGAAAAAATGTTTGAATTCTAGAAAATGTGCCAGGAGAGACTGGGCGTTCACATGGCAAATGCTTAAGGTATCCATGGATATATTAAGAGAAATATTTTATAGAAAAACAATTCAAAAACGGGAAGCTCACGCAGCACACGTGAAAATTGACTAAGATAAAAAACCATTATCAACACAATCCAAACTAAGTAAGTACAATTCAAATTAGAATATCGGCAATGACTCAAAGTAAAAAAGATACTAACGGAATAATAAATAATGTCGAAAACAGTGTCGTAGAACCCTAGACAAATTCTCAACAAAAGTGGACATGATTTCTTAAATCGATATCCGGATATCCGGAGAGCTGTGAATATTGAGATGAAATTAGAATATTTAAGGTATCCAAAGTACTCAATTAAGCCTAATAGTATACAATTACTTTCAGAAAGACCAGTATCAAGATTAAAAACTACTAGTTTAAATATGACATAATGTTTGCTATCTGAAGATACATATGTACAAGGTATAAAAAACTGAAAAATGTTCAAAATATGTTTAACAACGAGCATCAAATAGCCAAACAATAATAATATCACACCATTGTGTGTGTAAGCACACCGTAGAGAGCCTAATTGCTATTGGAATCGCTCTACGTGTTGCAGCAGTGACAGTTGAATCCTAGGCGTGCCATCATCGTTTCGACAAAAGATCTTTCCTCCGGCAATCCAAAAATATTTTATCTTCTTTTGTCTCCCTAAATTCAATGCAGAAGCGTAGATCCGTCGATTATAGGGCGTCAAAGCCCCACGAATAAAAATGAGACTTTCCTCATTATCTGGCCAGCCAAGATTGGTCGTAGAGAAGTCTCGTACTTTTTTCCTCTGCTCGATTATTTTATCTCTTAATAACTGTCTGCTAAACTTGGCAACGAGTATGGGTACGAGCAGTGGATTTGATGTTGGGGATTTACGAATGCGATAAAAATTCCTAAGGTCATCTTTAGCGAAGGGAGCATCAAGAGCCTTCGCAACTGATTCCAGGACCGATGGAAGATCCTCATTCGGCTTCATAGGTAACCCGTGAATTTCAAGGGTACTTTGAAGCGCAGCTTGCTCTTGGTAATTGAGAGAAGCTTCAAGTGAGGCGACCTTCAATTTTAGTGAGCTTGCCTCCTTCTTTATTTGTGTGACCTGATCCGCATTGCTAACAGTAGAACTTTCAAGCAGATTGATTCTACGAGAATTCTCTGAAATATCTACCTTGATTTCCTGAACCGTAGTGTTGATTTTTGTAATCCACTCTAGTTGCTTAGTTTCGAATTCCTTGAAAATATTTCTAAACTGTTCCTGCGCCTGCACGGCCCCTTCCCTCTGAGCTTGTAAGACCCGACTGTGAATAGCCTCGATGTATCCAGGCGGCAGGGCCACAGCAGTGACAGGGAAGGCAGAACCTGTTGTATGTAATGGGTTAGGTACCTGATCCTTACTGGCGGGGTCGATACCTCCACTTAGCAAGGAGCTTTGATCCAAACCTGAAGGGGTGTCGCCAGCATTTGGTGATTTGCAGTTCACGCAAATAAAATCGATCAATCCCTTTTTTAGATCATCAAAGGATTTTTTTTAAATCCAACATTGACGCAGGCTAAGTGGCTGAACACGCCACACTTAATGCAGGAAACAGCATCCTGCGATCCTCTGGATATTGTATTATTACACTCGGGACAAGCACCCATTGTAATATACGTATTTACTGCGCGAGAACTGTCGACCTCCGAAACTGAAAAACAGTCTTTTAGGTACCAAAGATCCCAAAAATCACCACACTCAACACACACACTGCACTCCGAATACAAAAACAATCACTGAGATACAATAAAAGGTACAAAATTGCCTAATAAATGAGTTATGGCAAGTAAAGAGCGAGACGAAACGGAACACACGTCAAGAACCGAAAAGGGCCGCACACCCAAAAACTTGATTTATATTCATTATTTCGGTTTTTAAATTTATTGAAATTTTGATATATTTATTGATATAAATTGATTCAATTATTCGTCTTTTAAAAGTATTGATTTCCTTAGCCAAAATTTTTATACTATCAAAATCAAAAAAATTAATAAATTTCCATGAGTGTTGAGACAAACCTGTATTTAAATTGCCAATTTAAAAATGACCATACTTTAGAAAAATGATTACCTAATAAAAAGGATTCTGATAAAATAGAAAATTTGTCTAATGTATTTAATTTAATTAAATGCACTGGTTGTAATAAACTCTATATAGGTGAACGTGTCAGGAGATTAAAAAGCAGAATTTATGAGCATAAAAGATATTGCATAATTAGCAATTTAAATACAGGTTTGTCTCAATACTCATGGAAATTTATTCATTTTTTTTATTTTGATAATATAAAAATTGTAACTAGGGAAAACAATACTTTTAAAAGACGAATCATTGAATCAATTTATATCAATAAATATATCAAAATTTCAATAAATTTAAAAACAGAAACAATGAATATAAATCAAATTTACCAATTAATTATGAATTAACTTCCCATTTAAATTTTTATATTGATTCCAATAATATTTTATTATCGAACTTTGGCGCGCCTTTTCATCAGAGGTTTATTAAAATTTCTCCTTGACACCTCTACAATTATTGTCCTTCATGACCGTTTATCTTGTATCGTCCGTCTGTAAACATCATACCAGTAATAATGGAACACTTTTATACCTTATTGGAGTCTCTACAAAATCTTTGAGGCTTCAACTGGAGGAAAATTGTTACTTTTACTATTTTTCTATAAAAAAGGAAGTTTTTTTATAAATACTTTACTGGTTTTTTGACTCAGGTATGACAATAACTATTTTATTTTTATTTTTGTAAAAACTTGTATTTTAATGACGACATAAATTATGTGACTTTAAAATTCCTTCCTTTTTAAATTATAGATTTGTTTTATCGACTTTTTGAAAAAGACCCGCAGTGTTGGTCGAAACATTGAGGATTTCTACTTAAAAAATAAATATGTTTTTTTTTACTTCATATTGACCGACTATATTGGAAATAATTTGCTGAACTATTTAGTAGATATGTAAAATTCTTACCAGATCACTGCGCAGTTTGGTATTCGTTTTACATTCGGCTCTGTCGAATTGTTCTAAGGTATTCAAGGGGAATCCTTCCAGCGGTTCATATCATTTATCTGGGAATTTGTTATCTTCTACATTCCTATTTGACTGTTCATCTAAGATTATACTCATCGCCTCCAGTTCTTTTTACATTTCTTCATTTTGCTGATTGATCTTCACATTTTATTGTTTAAACTCTTCATTTTGTTGTTTCATGTCCTCCATTTGCCATAAAATCTCTTTATTTTGTTTCCTGGTGTCTTCTGCCTAAAAAGGCTTAATAGATATTTCATATAAAAATATTGTTTTAATTAACGTAATGTCTGCAATAATTACTTACGAGTTGCCTCTGTAAGGATTGTTATGCAATGGAGGCTTTGTTCTTGCCGTATACCTGGGAGAAGAATCGGTTTTCTCCGGAGAAATTGATGTTTTATTGGATATATGCTCATCGAGATTCTTTTTTTGAACTGCACCTCCCAACTTTTCGTTCGCTTCATCAATCGTCATTGCGAATGTTTGCTTAGTGATTTTCACTTTTGAATTTTCGTTTTTCATCGCTTCTTTTTCTTTTACAGGTTTCCCGTCGGAGTTGATGTATTTTCCTTATTCTCGCCGTCCTTCGTTCTATCTCCTTGCTTGTATAATTGTAAAACAGCTCCCAATTTGTTTTTTTCCGCTTCAATTAAGATCAAAGTTTTAGTCCGTTTTTTTGGAGGATCATCGTCTCCAGATGTGGTTTGTAGGTGCTTCGGAAGATTGCTCATTCTGCCGCTATTGGTGATTTGAATTCTTCTTCTTTTGGTGACTGAGGACTGAACATGTTTTCCGGATTCGCCTTCCATAGTGCGACAATTAAATAAACAAATATAAAGAAATTCTTCAAAAAGACTTTGATTAAAAGTTTACTTATACAAAAGAAAGACATTTTTTGTGATACATTTTTTTGGTATAGACGTTATTGTAAGAAACGAGTTTATAAATGTGAATTTTATGTCTTGAAGCATTCAAAGTAAATAAAGAAAACAATACATGGAAAAAATTGAGAGCTTGTAACATGAACACCTCCCATTATTATAAACTTGGCGTGGCACTATACATACATTGGTTTTCAAGGTCATTAAAAATCTGTGGTAATTCGTTAAACTATACTTGTTTTTATTCAATAAAATTTCTTCTTAGTTACATTCTTGATCTGCAACCTGCAATTGTATTATAGAAACAACCGCTGCAAATAAGTTTGGGTGCGTTCATTATAAGATATAGGTATATTAATTGTTATCCTTTCACGAAAATTGCTTTTTCATATTACCCAAATACAACAAAATCACATAGAATCTCAGAATCACGTCAACAAAAAAATATCGAAATTTCACCAGATTCGGCCACAAGACATTTTTCGTGTAGGTTGAGAGCGGGATTGTGTTGATAATTGAATCAGATAAAACTTAAATTTGCATTCTCAAAAATTGCGACATGCGCAAAATTATTATAATATTCACTTTTTTTTTTTTTTTGCTTCTAAGCTTCTAATGTGTCCCCTTAGGGTTTACAAAGGCGACTTGTCCAACCCAGAGAATTACAGGCCAATAACTTGTTTGAACACACTGTATGCGATCTTTGCGACTGTCCTAAAGGACAGGATTGTTCGAAGATTTGAGCCTGTGTGGAGAGACATGTACGAACAACGTGGCTCGAAAAAAGGTGTAGCAGGCTGCCGAGAGAACATGCTAATTGACAGGCGCGTCTGCAAAGACGCAACTGCCCATCAGCACGTCCTGTCAATGGCCTGAATTGGCTACGGGAAAGCTTTTATTTCAACCTCCCATAGACCCCAGATAACAATTTGCTCACACCTTGTCCGCATGGTGTTTGCATGTGTGTCGACCGATCAGCACGATGTGAGGGCAAGAGTGCAGACATATGTGTCCCCATATGCGTCGCATATGCGCCGCACGCGTGTCGGCACGCGCGTGCCAGCGTCGTGCTAGCATGCACGTGTTTTGAGTTATAATTATTGAAAACAAGATGTTAAAAATAACATAAGTAACAGGAAACATTGTATGACGTTTTCAAGAAGAGACTCCTGTGTTGAAAGTTGTTCTTTCACAACTGATGATGCAACAGGTGTTTATTCCAAAAGCGACATACACAAAATTATTCCTGCTACCTCTTAAATAATGTATTAGCGAGAAATATATATTTATCTGAAAATATTTTTTTATTTCGAACAATTTAAATTATTCAACACAGAACGTTTATTCATCAATTTTGTTAAAAAACAAAGGGATTTTAAAGAACAATATACTTTTGAATCATCCAATTAATTACTTTCAATTGTTTTTCAAGTTGCATATTTTTAATCGTTCTAGACTACTGAGATTTAAGAACTGAAATCTCAGAAGTAGAACGATTAAAAATGTGCACTTGAAAAACTTGTTTTCGATCATTTTAAATCTGAATATAGGAAATATAGTACAAAATAGTGAACCATTTTCCGAACCAAAACCCAAGAAAAAATGTTTATTTGATTTGAATACAAATAATTATTCACTTTTACTTCGACTTTTTGTCTGTAAAATAAACTTGGAAAATAACAAAAATTTAGAGCATGAAGCGAATTTGATCAGAGTTTTATTGTTACACAACTGCTATATTATGTTTTTAGTAATAATGCGCTTTTTGTGCCACACTCTTCAACGCACGCTATATGCCGACATTTTGCCCTAAGTACCTGCCGAGCATGATAGACGCAGGCTGTGCTGCATATCGTGCAGACCGTGTGCGGGCACTATGCGGGATTA
Source organism: Andricus curvator (assembly GCA_932195095.1). Taxonomy (NCBI): domain Eukaryota; kingdom Metazoa; phylum Arthropoda; class Insecta; order Hymenoptera; family Cynipidae; genus Andricus; species Andricus curvator. The sequence continues at coordinate 62,993 of CAKNYM010040470.1, forward strand.
CTTATTACCCTCAGAACGTGCTGCCACTGTGCTTGCATTGTTGCCGACAAATCGTGCTTGCACGCCATGCGCCCATGTGCGTCCGCATGCATTGTTATCTGGGACTTATCATCTGTCCGGTGAAAAGCTCAAAGGTTCGTCCACACATAGTGAAATGTATAGAGAGATTGATGCCCCTTTGGAAAACAAGATTTACTATCTCATCTGGAAAGTATCGTGTGACAACGAACAACGTTACTTTCCAATGGGGCGTCTCTCAGAGCGATATCATGAGCCCTCTGCTCCTTTGCATTACATTTCTGCCTCCATCTCTCGCAATACGCCATTCTCCTGGATACCTCTGTGGCGACACTAATCATGGTGAGCATGAGATCACACAGGTATTTTATATGGATGACCTGAAAATCTATGCTTCTGGTGCAAGCAAACTTCAACTTACTTCAAACATCGTCAAGGAGTACACAGGAGAGATTGGTATGGACTTTGGATTGGGCAAATGTGACAAGCTTAGTCTGAAGAAAGGAATGATTAAAGGCGTTCACAAATACCGTGAGCTTGTGGATATAAGCTTATATGTAAGAAATTTTTCGAAAAAATTCCCGAAAAAGTTCGGGAAGCTAATAACCCTAACATTTCGGGAATTTTCCCTAACATTTTGTAGGGAAAATTTCGTGAAAAGTTCGGAAATTTTTCCAAATGTTAGGGAATTTTACCTAACATTTCGTAGGGAAAATTTCGGATGAAGTTCGGAAATTTTTCCAAATGTTAGGGAATTTTACCTAACATTTCGTAGGGAAAATTTCGAAAAGTTCGGGAATTTTCCCAAATGTTAGAGAATTTTACCTAATATTTCGTAGGGAAAATTTCGGAAATTTTCCCAAATATTGGGGAATTTTACCTAACATTTCGTAGGGAAAATTTCGGATGAAGTTCGGGAATTGTCGTAAATGTCAGGGAATTTTTCCTTATATACTGTATGGAAAATTACGTAAAAGCTCGGGATCCACCTGAAAATTAGGGAATTTTCGGCCGTGTCTTTCTGGTTGTCTGAAATATTCTATAGATTTTTGTTCTCACATAATTATATTTTAGGCAGATATATTTACAATAATTACAGTTAATAAGTCAAGCGATTGTTTAAAAGGATGAAGCAAGACATGTCCTTGCTGGCCGGAAATTAATAAGAAATAATTATTAATTAATCACAAAATTAAAAAATATAACATTCGCGACATAAATTATGCAAACAGCTGAAATTTAACTATTTTTTGCATTAGTTTGATGACTGGGGTAGTTTCTTCATCTCTCCCATACTTTCTCTTTCGTCCTCTCTTATTTCCCTGGCGAGGATTGATTTTTAGGAGCATCCTGAAACAAAAATAATTTTTGAAGTATAATATCCTTGTACATTATATTAGGTTCAAATACATTAATTTTTTTTTAAATCTTTAAAACGTTAGCTCAACAAATTCAACTTTTTTGGATTTACGTTTATAATTATTTTGTTTGAAATTTACAAAGCAGACATTAAGCCACCTTGTCTGTGTTCTTTAAAATTTGTTTCTTGGCCAACTCTCTTAATTGAATTTTAAATTGAATAGTGCGTTCATTATATTTTGAAATGTCTCGCATTAAATTTACAAAAAATTTACTTTATTCTAGGAAAATATTTACCTTTGTATAAACTCCAAAGATGATGATTTCTTCTCAGCATAATTATAACCATTAAAATAATGGCTAATCAGGAGAAGAGAGCACCCTCAAGCAAGCTGTCCGTCTCAGCGATAACTGTCTCCTCTATAACGATGGCACAGCGGCTATGCTCATCATACACAGACATTCCTGTAAGAAAAAGCACTTTTGTGAAAAGAGTATTTGGAAACTGTCATCTAACACAGATTTTGTTGGTGAATTAGATAACTTTCATACCTTTGACTACCAGGATCGGACGAGAGGAATCTTCTGCCTTTTTCACCTCCTCCTCTGTTGCGCTTGGATCCTGAAAAAATAAGCATAAAATAACAGACTTTATATTCTATTATATTATATGTTTATATAATTTAGATAGATATATAAATATAATAGCAAAAGTACTGTTTCTGCAAAGATAAAAATAACAAATTGAAAAATACTTACGACCAAAGTGAAGAGATCAATTTCCTCGAAGTAGCAAGTGAGCGATTTCAGAAATGCCAGAGTTCTTGGAAGGTTGCTTTTTAATTTTTTGCAGGCATCTGTCACCTTCGATAATTCACCTTGTACCTCCCTCGCTATTTTTGGTACATTTTTTTGCTGTGTGTATTTCCTGATGTAGTCATCAAAATACGAATAGATGACAGGAAGTTTTTTTTCCACGTTTTCTTCCCAAACGAGTGCCACATCTTGACCAATGAGCGTAGAGGCGTGATTATAGAAATGCGTCTTCTTTTTCAAGTGAGGCCAGTGATCATTAAGGATTTTATGTAAACTTAAACCTTCCTGTTCTCGCCTGTTAAGGCAGATCCTTTGGGATGCATAAGTTGCTGCCAAGAGATCTGACACTGCGTGCTCTCCAAGTTTTTCTTCTACAAAGTCGAGAAGAAGAGCTTGTTTCTTCTCCTGTTGACTTAGCAACGACTCTCCTTCGGGAAGAGGAGGCTCATAGGCGACACAGCCGTAGGTATCCTGGTCTTTGCCATATCTGTCAGGTGTAAGGGCACTTGTCGGATTTTCTGTACCATCCTCCGTCTCAGCGATCGTCCTCTTGCGTTGATTTTTCTCAGAAGGTTGTTTTGCGTATCGCACACGGTCGTAGATACGAATCTTTAAATCCTTGGCTCCATCAGAAAATGCATTGCTCTCGTCTGTCCAGATCTTATTCTCGAACGCTTTCGGAAACTTCGAAAATACCATTTGAGCTATTCGACCTGCAGTTCCAAACCTCGTATCGTGTAACACATTCATCATATAGTTGGCGAAGTTCCTAACCAATTCAAGAGACAGTCCTACAGGATTTGTTGCGCTATCTTCGAAGTTTACTGGAACAATTGTATCCCACGGAAGAGGTGGGATTTGACTCATTTGGCTTGGCGATGCAGCACTTGAAAAATCTCGGCTGACATTATTCCGACTCGATGTGGGAGTGGACGTAGAAATGTTTCTTCTTTGTTCCGCTGTGAAGAAAGTCATTTTCCGATTAAATTATATAAGTTATGTTGATATTAGGAGTGCTTTCTGATTGATAACAATATTGACTAATTTTTCTGGTAAATTAAGATTAAAATTACGAAAGTAATTACGAATTATACAGTGACAGGGCTGCGAAACTAGGAAATTTTGAAAACTCTTAGAAAACATTGGAATATTTTGGTCCATAGTATTTGGTACAAAGTTCAATTTGAACAAGTTTAGTAGCCCTGTAAGTCTATCTATATCCTAATATCACGGACTTGAAGCTAGTGCGTGTTTGAGTTTCACATAAGATTTTGTAGCGAGTCGACTTTTCGAAATAGGGAAAGAACAAAATATAAAAT
>CAKNYM010040471.1:3184-57666 GCA_932195095.1 Andricus curvator
CACACACACACACACACACACACACACACACACACACACACACACACGCACGCACACATTACCATATAATATTACTTCCAGTGGAATGATTGCGCTGCATTCTGAATTATGAAGGCGTAATTCTCAGCGAAATCGAAGCAAATCAAAAACTCCCTAGGCAATACATTTTCCTTCAGGATTTTGAAAAAAGATGATTGCTCCTTTGAAATAAAGTGATGAGTTATTAATTTCAACAGCCTTTCACAGAAATCATCTAGGAATCCATCAGTATCCATTACCAGAGTCATTATAGTACATCTGTCGCTCTGTAACCAAATTTCAAATCTCACTTCATTAATACAATGTTCATCAAAAGCCTTTGTGATCTTATCATTCAAGTTTGCAGTACCTGGACAGTTTTCACACTCTCCTAAATGACATGAACTTGAAGAGTTAGGACATACAATAGCATCCAGGCAGTCGTGATAATTTGTGAGCACCATGTCAGTATCCTCTTTCAAATGTTGAATATTTATTTCATTCAACATCAACTTGATATTCTCATGATGCACGCAAATGCAGAGAGCAGTTATTCTAGTAGCATATAATATTATTTAACTTGAAAAACTGGCACTAAAGCGTTGCACAAAGATGCTCGGCGTGAGCGCACTAGGGGAAATCGCGCGCCACCCGCCCTATCATGGAATCTTGTTTACGTATCGTTCTATTACTCAAAGAGGAATTAATTTGCCACTTTGAAAATTGGGGGGTTTATATTAAAAAATCTCGGCTTTCTTTTAAAACTATTTTGAAGAAAAAAAAGTGCCCAAATTTGAAAAAAAGTCCAATTTATTTTTGATTTTCAAAAATTCGGGTCAAATTTTGACATTTTTGAAAAATCGTTATTACCACCAGAAATTTCGGGAAGAAATCTATCGAAAATATCTTAAGCGAAATTTTGTTTAAGGCAATAGGACAAAAGTTAAAAACTTTTGAAAGTAAGGCTTTGCTTAAAAAACCCAAAAATTGTACCCCCTCCACTTTGATAAATAATTATCAAAATAAATTAATTTTTGGTGTGAAGAGTACTATCTAATAGGACTACAATTGGGCCAATTTTTAGCCCGATCGGACAACTTTAATTTTCGAGGTGGGTACACTTAAGAAATTATGCCCCACATCTGGCATGGGTCACATTTTTTATCAAAACGCGCGACGTCCGAGTACAGCCCAGGCCAATAGCATCGCAGAGCCACTCGCGCATAAGTCTTATCTCTACCCATATCTTCCGATTGAAGCTCAGCATGGGCCTCCTCTAACACCTTAGCCCTAAGATCTTCCGGGACCACCAACTTCCGGGCTTCTAGGTCCGGAACTAACTGATCGGTAATCTTGTTCGGTTTATGTCGGTATAACTTTCCATCTTCCACCCTCCTATCTGAAAATATCCAAGACCGCATCAATACCGAGTGCAAACGTTTGTTATACCAAGGATCTGTCGAGGTCTCAAATTGAATGCCCGCCTGATCCGCTATCGACGAATTCGGTAATTTATCCTCCCCGGATATCCTGAACAATGCATCCGGTACGCGATGTAAGGTTCCCTTACCTTGAATGATCTCGAAAGCGTATTCAAGAACGGAGGGTAAGCTAAGATGGGTGTAGAGGTCAGTGCTTCTTTCAGCCAATCAAAAGCTTCTTGCTGCTCCTCCCCACAATGCCACTTGACGTCCAATCTAAACAGCCTGGTCAAGGGTTCGGTAGCATTAGAAAACTCGGGAATGAACCTCCTATACCACGATGCCAAGCTCATGAATCTACGGAGCTGTTTGTCGGTACGGGGAGCTGTGTAAGTGGGGATTGGAGCTATCAAATCCGGGTCGGGCCTTAATCCCTCCCATTTGACCATAAAACCTAAATATATTACCTCGAAACAGCAGAACTCACTCTTTTCAGGGTTGATGGTCAAACTGGACTCGGAAATCCTAGTAAAAACCTTTTCTCACCAACGAAGATGCTCGACAAAGGTCTCGGTGATCACTATAATGTCGTCAAGGTAGGAGAACGCGTTAGGTCTCATTTGGGGAGTGATATTCTTATCGATTAGCCTTTGAAAGGTTGCCGGCGCACCCGTCATCCCGAACGGAATACGAACGAACTGAAAGAGTCCTCGGCCAGGAACCAAAAATGCCGTATATTCCTGTCAAGACTCATCCAGAGGAATCTGATTGATGGCTGAACTAAGATCGATTTTCGAAATGAATGTAGCCATTACTACAGACTCTTTGATCACATCCTCAGCAAGCATCCTATCCACCTCAGAGTACATGGCCTCCTGCACCTTAGGGGAAACTATATGGTATATTTCCCTTATTGGTGCGTGGTCCTGAATGTCTATTAGATGCTTTACTAAGTGTGTGGCGATAAATCTAATATACCGCCACAGTTTTCCTCTGTGGTTACCCAAGTGTCGAGTGGATGGACCTGGCCGTCCGTACCTGGCATCCACATCTCCTTAGAACGCGCAGAAAATACTATGTCAAAATCGGATTGCGCATTTAGGCCTAAAATAAACTCGGTATCCAAATTGGTGGCTACCCTGACACCGCATTCCTTAGTAATCCCATCGATAGTCAAGGGTAGCTCAACCACGCCTAATACGTCATCTCTGGAACCGTTTGTCAAATCATAGAATACCTACGAGAGCTATCTAGATGTTCACCCAGGAAGTGCAGGATCTTTGGGACTAAATCTTTTCGAAAAAGTATCCTAGTTGAACCGGGGTCGTACAAAGCATCCACTCAGAAGGAGTCAATGGAAATCTTGAAGTGCACTTTACCACGTACCAACTCAGTGTGTAGGATTCCGGCGATCTATTCAGGATCGGAAAATTGTTGTATGTACCCCTTGTATGTACCCCTCATCGACCCGTATTTTGTCAAGATCTAATTTTTCACGCTCCGGTTGAGATCCTCTAACAACACGACCCGGAAGTGATGGGGATCAGACTTTTAAGTCTGGATCCTCGGTAGACAAAATGGGGCTGTTCGCCTTTTCCTTCAACTACGAAAGAAGTTGGGGCCTCATCGGAAGACGCGGTCTCTAAAACAGAATCATCGGGTGGTACACTAACACCCTTATAATCTTTGGAATCATTAAAAGCCAAAACGGAAGTTACGACAGGCTCAGGGATGTCTGACTTGGTTTTGGCGTTCTCTTGATCTTGAGAGGCAGTAGCGACCGGTCCTACTTCTTCCCTTATACGTTTCCCGAACAACCTGGGAAAGTTCTAATGGTGAAGCCTTCTTTCTTGCACGCGAAATATACCAATTTACGGGATAGGGCACACCCTTTTTGATAATGGCCTACGTGTCTACATCTAAAGCAAATGACCTCGCTCCACGTGCCAGAGTTAACATCTCGGGAATTCGATTGTTGGGTGGAAGCAGCGGGCGTAACTTTTGTCTGATCGTTGTTCATTTGTCCCCCTTTTCCCGTACTGTCACCGCCATTTCCGCCCTTCAAACCGTTTTTATTTCTACCATTGCCTTTGGAAAGCTTATTTTTAGCCTCGGTAACGTTCTCTGTCGTTTTAACGGAAGAAACCTAATCTTACTCGACAATGGCCGAGAAACTATTCTCTGATGGTTTTTGCGCAAATAGGTCGCGGTATGCAAACTCTTGCAGGAACGAATTCTCGGAGTTAGGGGGTGGTTTATATTCTTTAATAGCAGTCCACTCTTTCTCCCAACCTCTACCAAGCCGCGAAAGTTCATCAAAAAATCGGTGGTGAGAGCGACGAATTACCCTATGAAATTCCGGCCTAAGTCCCTTATGAGCCCAATCAAACTGCTCTACCGTCGGCATATCATTTTCAAGCAGGTTGATTAGACCTTCTGAGTTACTCAAGTAATCATCAATACGCTCGTTTTACCCTTGGGTTTTAGAATAGATTTGTTCCCTAATGCGTCTCTCAAAATCGTCGTCGTCAAATCGGTACCTGAACGCCATTTGAACGCGACCCCTTCCAATAAAACCGGCATGGCTAGTAAGAGCTCTTCGTCAGAGACTTTGATAAGCATCGTACGATCCTCTATGTGCGTAAGAAAATCCTCGACACTAGTCTTACAACTTCCATCAAACGTGATTTTCCAGTTTAAGACCATTTTTCCCAGGTCCCTTGAACTATTGATACGACGGGGGGAAGGAGTAGCACGATCTTATCTCTCGTGATTTTGCGCTATCGCGGGTGAATTCGTCATCGAGTTCCAGGTTGCGTCCTCTCGGAAGCCCCATGCCCAACGAATCTCGAAACTCAGTATTAATTCGGCTACCCCGTCGACCAAAAGGAACTCCACTTTCTGGATTTACGGAGTTGTTATACCTGGCTCGAAAACGTTGGTAAATTCTCTCGAATTGTGCATTAACCCTACTCGTACCATGGCCTAGCACGTTTTCGGAATCCGAGGAGTGGGTCTATGAATGGTACCGGTTTGGACTCGGTGACGCTCCGACTGACCGACAGGTATTTTCGGAGGGTGATGATTACCTACATTCAATTGAGCTGCTCGAGGATTGAGGGTGCTATGTCACCGGACTATTTGTAACCACCGAGGTCACCGCCGCGTCAGTGGGCAAATCATCGTCCTTAAAATCGGTGGCCTATATTGGTGACCAAATCCAAAAACGCCATGTTCGAAAATTAATTAATACCTCAAAATCGGAAGACTACCAGAGGTGCTAGAAGGCATTGCAAGCTCGCGTGATGATAAGCCCTAACAATTACCCCACGAATATGTTCTATATGTTCTATGATCGATAATTAAATCGTCGATATTAATTAAATAAGTCGTAAGTAGTATCTAATTCAAATAAATCATCCACAATGAATTATATATAAATCATACATCAATAAATTATTCACAAACTGTAACTCGAATATATCACGAAAATCATATTGAGAACAGATCGGTAAATAAACCAATAACAAATCAATAATAGCAAATGGAATAACAGTAGGAACTTATAAGGCGCTTTAAGCTTTAAATCTTAATTATAATTTTTTTCAAATTTAAATCTTATTCCGAAAATATATTTTTTTTATTCAAATTTTCGTCTTAAATCTCAATTCAAATTTTTGATCCAAATTCTGATTTGAAATTTTTTATTCAAATCCTGATTCAAAATTTGTAGTTTTGGCCGCCACCCAGGCCCGATAAAACAAAGTTTGAATTTCAACCCGGCAAAAGAAAAATTATTTTATTTTAAATAAAATTTAAAAAATAAGTTAAATGGAGCAAGAGACTCGAAATAGCAAGAAGGCTAATTTCACATATTGAAGAATATCACACTTTTTTCGGTAACACACGCATGTTTCAACAGTTAGAGCTACTCGGGCACTAGCAAAATTACGGCTTGAAATTGAAGAAAAGACTCTAATGCGACCACGTGGTTGATGGCACCAAATCCCGACATGTGGCCATTATGCAAAATCGGTACACAGAATTATATCGCGAAAACCCTACAAATCCGTTTGCGAAAACCCTACGCACTGACTCGACTTCGCGTAAAACTAAATCAAATGGAAACGAGAGCGCTCCTAAAAGAAAGGGGTCAAACTCGGCAATAGTCAATCGTCAAATTCCATACATCCACAATAGATCAATCGTCAAATTCTATATATCCTCAATAGATACGACAATACAATGTAAATATTCCGAACCATTCGCGGATCAAGAACGAAAGTGACAAAGTTAAGTGACGCTCCACGACCGTAAACTCGAGGGGTGCTCGCGTTAAGGCGCGTTCAAAAACATGAAGTCGCAACGCAACTACAGGGAAAATTGAGAACTCAATAATCACTAACTAGAACTATAAACAATTATGCGCAACAAGATATATAAGAAAAACAATATTCCTAGGCTTACATTCTGAAGCTGGCAACGGGCGTGAAATTACCGTGTTTTATAATTATTACGCATCTTGATTAACTTGGTAGTGTATCCTCCACAATGGCTGTATTCCGTGGTTAATAAGTTCATTTGACAGTCAATCTGACGACCAATGGGGTCACACTCACCAGGTTTCCGAACATAATGTTACAGCGTAAGGATCGTGACGTCACATGTCCAGGTAATATGGCGCTCAACTGGGGTCCATAGTTACTAATAAGGTCGAGTTTCATAAGAGCCAGAGTAGTATTATCACGGCGTGAGTGTCTTGACGTAACGCCTCAGTGTTATGGCGCACAAAGGCCGGTTGAAGATGACGGGGTCGAGTTTGGTAACCATAGAAATGGAAGTGAGGTTGGATCATGAGTTAGTGATAGTTCCTTTAGCCAGGGTGCATTAGGAACAACGCAGTCACCCCTGTTAATTCTCCAACGTGGCAGAACCCAATCCTGGTTACCATGGAGTTGTTGATGTGGTCGAAATTTTGACAGGTGCCGGTGTCTGTAGCATGAAAACAGACAAAGCTTCTGTGCTATTCCGCGTGGAGGTTGTCAGCATATTTTCATTGTGTGCAGTATAGACTTCTTTTCCATCTTAGCCCAATTTATACCAAAATTATTTACTTCGTTGAAATTCTCGTCACTAATTCAAAAAACTACATACAACCTTGGTCTCTATGACAGAGAACAAAATTGATTTTTCACTTCTAGCAAACTTTCAACAATGTTAATTGCAGAATAATAGTTTTAAAAAGGGCAATAATGAATTCCGCGAAAATCTGGGAGCTATGTAGAAACTTTACGAAAAAAATGTGCGAAAAATACATATTATTTTTTGCGCATCTTTTATTGAAAATTTATTTACTTGTTTATTCAACTAGTCGATAACTATGAAGTAATACAGTAATTCAACCATTTTAAATTTAGTTAAAATTGTCAATAATTTAAAAACGGGCACGAAGTAGCTACAGCTATAAATCAGCTTTATATAGAAACCCGATTGTTTGCTAAACGAAAATCGTAATATTAAGTACAAAGAACATGATATTTTTTAGTCATCAGCCTCTGGTTGTAGACTGAACTCGCAAAATAAGGCCCCTAAATGCATGCCCAAAGTGCAAACAACTATAAGTAGGCACGATATGGGCCCCCGAATTTTTTATTAAATGAAATTGGCAAGAAAAAGCACAAAAAACATAATATTTCGCAGTGCTCGGCCTTTTGATGTAGACGAAACTCGTAATATAAGGCCGCTAGATGGAGTCACAAAGTAGCAGTATTATGGAATAAGTGTTTCATCACAAAAAGTCTAGACGTTCCGATAGTTAAAAAAAAAAACAATTTTCTTATTTATTTTTTGCCAAAAATCAAACATGTTACACTTTTCCCAGGTCTGTGGGACACAGAGTGGAGAACAAGCCCAGGGCAGAGGGATTCGTGGAGATGAGAAAACATTATGTCGCTGAATTTAAGTAAAGTTAGATATTCATTTATTAAAGAACTAGGTAATGAAAATATAATGATGTTAAGTTGAGGCTAAAAGACATTGTTGCCTGAAGGGCATGACATATTCCTTAGCAAAGAGAATTTTAAATTAAATTTACATAGAATACGCTTAACACTAAAACAAAGAAATTCAACATTTCACGAAGTGGCTTAAGTTAACATCACAAAAAAAGAGAGGCTTGTACAAAATATTCATGGCGTCATGCGAGAAAGGATGCGCATCATTTCTAAGACAAGATCTCTAATCTACTTGATTCATACTTTAAACCTCTATTCCGATATCTCGAAATTTACAAGATTTTAAAATAAAATAAACTCAAACTCTAAATCAACAAAATCTGGAGGATATACTTAATCGTCCACTGACACCTACCTCAATTCAGGAAGACTCCGTATTCCTCACAATCCCTCACAAGCCAAGCCTGGCAAAAGTTGGTAAGAGGAACGGAATTCCTGTCTAGGCGTCTAATTGTATGACGAGTCGATTGCCGACACTAGACTGTCGTGAATTACACTCTCCTCGGCTTTCCCACTTCTCTCCGTCCCGCCCGAAATTCTTCTATGAGAGTTGACTGGGTGTCCGTCTGGTAGTATGCCGACTCGAATATTTGGCATGATGGCTACGCCAGTTTGTTTTGACAGGTGCCGAGCAGAGTATGACCCGGTACGTCGTGAGTTTAAAATAATCCCGAGTAACGTGGATTATTTTCGAGCCGGGTGGTATCGGTAGACACCCATTGTCGATGAATAGTGCACTGGATAGTGGATGTTCTGTTGGTCAGCTGTACGACGCGACGACTCGTGTTGGATGGTGCAGAGGTTTTTAGCAAGTATGGACAGTGAAGAATACTCCAGTGAATCGAGACAGGATGCAGGTCCCTAGTTACAATAGACCTCTAGGTACCTATTTACCCTAAGTTTAAGTAACAAGTAACAAGTGATTTGAATACTTTCTTGAATACAATAAAAAAGAGAAATATGTGAATCTAACCTAACTTGGTTCTATTTACACTCACACACCACACCTTCTCACTCAATCCTTATTAATCTAGTTTGAGCTAGTGTTGGCCATGGGTGACTAAGCGAGATTAGATTTTGTTATTAAATTTATTCAATCTGGGTTGATCCATAACGAGTGGCAGGCCACAACGTTACACATGTTATTTTTGGTTTCTCTGTAGCTTGGATCCTGAACATCATATCTGAAAATGGTTGACAGGTGAATTAAAGAAGGCGTAATTACATGTAATTTCAAGAAAAAAACAAACATCGATTGGTGGTGAAAAAGAAATATATTTTTTTACTCATTTATTTATTGATTAAAAATGATTTTCTATTCACTTTAAATATATAATAAGTGTCTTTAATAGAAATTGCAGTAAAAAATGCCAAAAAATGCACGTTCGATGGTTGATGGACATATATTGACTTAAGCAATGATTTATTTATTGATTAAACATGGATAAATATTGGGTTTTGATAATTCGAGCTACTTAAATGGCAAAGAAATATTGAAAAATGGCCACAGTTTTGTTCGACGGTGCGGCTTAGTCATTGAATAGAGTAAAGATATACTTTACACATTCATCACTCGTCTGTTCAAAATTTTGTCATGTGACATCCGCAAAACGAGTTACACTCCACGTCCGATATAAGAACAGTTTCGGGGATGGTTCTTACTGGCCTTGATCCTCAATCGGGCGCCTCCAAACGTAAACAGTCAGGTCCGTGTGGAGCATTTCCTAATATTTCATAATATATGCACGTGAGTACCCGCGCACTGCTCATTTATCCAACGCTCCTGATGTTTCACGCATAAGTGGCAACCGCCTCTCGTCCGTGGGCTGCGAAACTGCGCGGGGCAGCAGTTCTACAAATAAAGTGAACTGGGTGTTCTCATATCGGATATGGAGTGTAATTCAAAAAACTAAATACTTGAAATGTACCTGCAAATATAGGTCGAAAATGATCACCTTCGGCAGGGGCTGCACTAAAAAAAAAAGAACTTCTGAATCAAAAGTGATGGTGCTATTGAATTCTGCATTACTGATACAATAGTTTATGTAAATATTCCAATAAATTTTGCTTTGAGTAAAATAATTTGCGTTTTTAAATAAAAATACAGTACTATTGATGGAAGAATTGATGATTATATGAAGCTAAAGCATGTAAAGTTCAACAAAAATAAATGTGTATTTATTTCAAGAAAAACTTTTATTCAAAGTGATAAACAAACTTTTCAATCAACAAAGTATCTTTTTCATTTATAGAGAAAATGATTTCCGTCAAACAAAAATACTTTCGATTTGATATTATCTACTTTGGACACAATGAACGGCGCTTTCAAATGCGGTCAAAAGCATCCCATATATTAAATCTCCTCCAGAAAAAAATCTCGAAATCTATCGAGATCTCTCGAAATCTCTCGAAGCATTTCGGAAACCTGCCATGTTAATCCCCTTCAATGTTATTTGCGCTCTACAAGAAATATCTAAACTGTATAAAAATATCTGTACATTTTCTTATATCTTAAGTCTCATTGGTCATGTTTAGTAACGAGCGATGAAATTGGAGCAGACGTGCGATGCGCGTATTGTATACAATATGAAAGAAATAAGGTTGGTGAGTAAGACAGAAAAGAGTAGCGTCATAGCAGTAGGTGTTCATTTGCACTAATATCCCGTTGAACCAAAGTCCATTTGAACTGAAAAAGTGGAATAACGCTGAATATTTTTGGCCTGTAGAAAAAGACAGGGTAGATGGGATATTACTTTTATTTAAAATGGCAGAATAATTTCACTTCGTGGCGTTGTGTGGCGCGACGTGTACAATCCTTGTTGGTTAATTTAGGGGGGGGGGGGGGGGGGGCCAAACTTGTATTCATGATCAGTCATGATGTTGCCATTGCTTCAATAAAACTTTTTTGGATGTACTTGATCAATAAATTGTGAAGGGTACATAATAAGAAAAGTTTAATTAGTTAATATTCAAAGAATTTGAAAATTTCATCAAAATTGAAAAAATGTTAGATATTGTGAACATTTAAAGTTGAGCTATTTTAAAAATGTGATAATTATATGCCTTCTAATTGAAAAAATTAAAAATTATTTAATTCAAACTTCAAGCGTTAAAAATTAAACTCTGTTGCTGTGTTGAATAGAGATGAGGCATGATCACGGAGATGAGGTTGGAGCAGTATTGCCAACCGTTGCACTGTGAAGTGTGTTGGAGCGCAGTCCCATGGAGGTAGATTAGTAGAATAAGGGAATATTTTTTACCAATGATGTGGTTGTTAGAGATTTTGCAATAACCTCATTGATCAAAACTATTCCACTATTCTACTAATCTACAACCATGTCCTTCATCAAACAGCACCCTAAAAGGGAGAAATACACGGAATAAATTATAAGGTAATAGACCATAACCTCAATTGTGATGGTGTTCCGTTTTTAAGCTTTTCACACATACAATAAATTTTATAATTAATCATTTTTACGGTCTGTAAGTGTGATTTCTATCATAATTTAATTAGTCGTGTACGTTTCGGTTCTACTTTCCCTATAGGATTAAAATTTCCATTTCCTTATAGTGACATATTCGAATAATTATTTTTCTAGATTAAAATAGCAGTATCCCTACCGGTATAAAATGACTAGAAAATCTCTAATGAATCTCAGGTTCAGTTACTTTTCTGACATTTCTATCTGTATTTTACAATTAGCGATTTGAAAATCGAATATTTCGAATCTACAAGTTTTTGCGATTCCAGGCATATGTAATTTATTTAAAAATGTTTGAATTTTCAATAAGTTTGATATATGGAACAATTCATTTTCGAATTTATTGCTTGTAAAGCTTTCAACTTTTTTAGACAAATAACATATGCCTGGAATCGCAAAAATGTATAGATTCAAAATATGATATTTTCATATCGCTAATTGCAAAGTCATGTTTTTTTAATTTCGTGATTCGGACGTGCTGATGGACAAATGGCTCCTTCTTAAGATGCTCTTCTTAAGAAGGATAAAAAAGAGATGAAAGAACACAAAGAAGGATTAATAGTAGAAGAGATACATATGGGAGGAGAGAGGTGGAAGATAGTGGGGGTTTATGTGAACGGTGATATGCAGGAAAAATCAGAGGAGATAGGAGAACTGATGGAAGGAAATAAACAAGATATTAGGCTTATAATAGGAGCTTTTAATGCGAGAACAGGAGATAGAGGAGAAAGGGAATGGGGTGGAAAGCGAGGGAGAAAATCCAAAGACAAGATACTGAATGAAGAGGGAAACAAATTGTTAAGGAGCCTAGAGGAGATGGAATGGGTTATCCTAAGTAGAAATATAGAGGGGGTGAGGAAGAGGAATATACTCGTTCAGGAGGAAAAGGGGAATGGTAATTGATTAGGTGGTAGTGGGCGAAGAGGTAAGAGAGAAGGTCAAGGAACTAGAGGTAGGTCAATGGAAGGTAAAGAACAGTTTAAGGAAAAGGTGAGGAATATCAAAATGGGGGAAGGAAATGTAAACGAGGAGATGGCAATAATAATAGGAGAAATAAAAAGAGTATTAGAGTGCACAAGCACTCTAATGTAGGAGAAAAAATAAAGAGTATACTGAGTTGTATTAACGAAAAAAGACGAGGAAAATAAAAAGTTTGAAGAATTAGCGGACAAGGCTAGGACGGAAGAAGAGGCTTAGAACGCTCAGAGAAATGTTCTCTTGTGGCAAATAATTCTATTTGTGTGAAAAATATATTCACGTCGTTGAAAAGCAAACAGGCAAGAGGACGATGCTTTTATTTCAAGACAACTTTTTGTCTGACTGGAAGGTGGTAAATAGAGAGAGAAGAAGAAGGAAAATCCTAAACCAGGATATTGAAATGGTAGAATGGGAAAAATATTTTATGGAATAACTAGGAGGAGTAGAGAGGAAAGTTAAGAAAGGAGCGAAATATAGTAGGGAAACAGATGAGGAAGAGGACATTACAAGAGATAAAATAGTCAAGGTATGAGGCATAATGAAAGATGGAAAGGCACTTGGTATAGATGAGATTTCAAATGAAGTCTGGAAATATGGGGGACAGAATTAAAGGAATGTGCATGGATAATGTGCAATAGAGTATTGATTTTAAATGCAGGAAAGACAAAGATAATGAGGTTCAGAAAAGGACGGGGAAGCAAGGAAGAATGGACGGGGAGATGGAAGAGAATAAAGATAGAAGTAGTAAAAGAGTTTAAATATTTGGGATATACCTTGCGGCCATGCCACGCTGAAAAAACCAGTTCTCGTCAGATCACTGAAGTTAAGCAGCGTTGGGCGCGGTTAGTACTTGGATGGGTGACCATTCGAGAATACTGTGTGCTGTTGGCATATTATGGGTGTGGTGAGCCCAAACTTGTAGTTATTTATAACTACAAGAAAACTATCCACCTAGAAACACTACCCGAATCGGGTAGTGTCACGCCTACCCTGAAAGGGAAATGGCTTAATGGTATACTACTACCTTGCAAACAAATGGAGATCATAGAGCTCATATGAGACAAAGGATAAAAAAAGCAGCAGGGGTTATGAAACAGATATGGGAAATAGGAAAAAGGTTACAAAAAATTGGAGAAGGAGAATGTGGTTATTTGATACACTGGTATAGCCGGTATTTGGTTATGAAGCAGAGGTATGGGGATGGAAAGAAAGGAAAGAGATGGAGAGTTTACAAGAAAGGTACATCAGGTGAACGCTAGGGGTAGACTGGAGCACACCAAGATGTATGGTGAGAGAAGAAGCACAAAGGGATAAATCAAGTACTAGAGCAGAAAAGAGGGCATGGAAATTTGAGAAAAATTTGAGGGAGGGGAGTTAGCGAGGAAGTGTTTGATGGAGGTAGAAGAAAAGAGAGGAAGGGCGATAGAATTAACGAGATGAGAAGAAGAAAGGAGGAATTTATTTATTACTAGAAATATAGAAAACGGGACTGGAATAAACTATGAAGAAAACTATGAACAAAAGGATCGGGAGAGAGAAGATGGACCAGAATAGCAAGATTTAGATTGGAGAACGAGGTAAGGGAAGGGATGTATTGGGAAAAGAAAGAGAACAGAAAGTGCAGAATTCGTGAATGGAAAGTGGAAACATGGAAGCATGTATGGGAAGGATGTAGGAGAGGAATGGAAGATAAAGGAAGCTGGAAAGAGAATGTGGTAAAGATTCTAGGGAAGATGGATTGGGGGAAGAGTGCATAAAGGAGTTGGAGGGGGCTAGAGGAGAGAATGAGAAAGAATGGAAGAATGCATGTCAAAAAATGGCAAAATGGAGGTGCAGGAGAAGTGAAAAAAAGGAAATGGAAGTCGCTTAGATTAGAAGCTTAAAGATTTGTAAGTAATGGTTATGTAATAGCATAAGTTGATTAAGATGCGGTTGCGTTCTCACCCTCTCTCTTGCTTGCACTCTCGCTTTCGATCGCTCTTTCACTCGTTCGCTAACACGCCCCAAATTGCGCTATCGTCAAAAAATAGAAGTAAGGATCTAGATATAAGATTTTCTGTAAATAGTTGTAAATAACTGTAAAAAGTAAGGATAAGATTTTATAAAATATGTAGGCGGAAGTATTGCAAGAAATGGAAATCATGTAAACCTTTAAGGAAAACATTATGAATAAAGAAGAAGTAATTCAAAACGATTTTAAATATTGTAGGGGGTTTCAAAAGATTCCAAGGAACTTTTAAAAGATTAAAAAATTTGAAAGGAATTTCCAAGGATTTGAATGATTTTAAGGTATTTGAAAAATTTTCATGGGGTATTAAAGAGTTTCTTAGAATTCCGGAAGATATGAAAAGATTTTGTAAGACCTATGCGAGGTTTCATTATATTTTGAGAGGTCCCAAGAGATTTGATAATATTTCAATAGATTCATAAGAATTTATTCCAAAATTTCATGGATTTCGTATGATTTCAAATATTTCAAGGTATTATAAAAGAATTTGAAGAATTTGAAAGATTTTAGGATATTTCAAAAGATTCCAAGAAACTTTCAATTAATTCAAATAATTTGAAGGGATTTCAAAGAATTTGAAAGATTTAAGGTATTTTTAAAAAATCCAAGGAATTTCTAAGAGCTTCAATAAGTTTTAGGGCACTTCAAAAGATTTTAAAGGATTTCAAATATCTAAGGGTATTTTGAAAAATTTCAAGGGATTTTCAAGAGCTTTAAATATGTTTCAAGAGGTTTCAAAATATTTCTCAGGATTTGAAATATTCTAGGAGTGTTTAAGAGAACCCAAGAGACTTCCATGAGCTTTAAAAAGTTTGTAGCGATTTTAAAAGCTTTCAAAGAATTTGAAATATTGGAGGGAATTTTAAAAGATACTAAAGAATTTATAATTAAAATGTTGAATTAATTTTTCATTTTATGATATTGTAGAAGATTTCAAGGCATTTGATAAGATTTCCGAGGATTTCTTTGTTTTTGAGGAAATTTAAAAGCTTACCATTACCATTAATTCTTAAAATTTCTTTTAATTCTGCATAATTTTCTTGATTTTCATTTTAAATTCACGTGAATTCTTCTAAATGCATTTAATTCTATTAAATTCAATGTATTTTTTTCATTTCTGTTTAGGTTTTTTAATTCATCCTGAATTTTTTGAAATGCCTAAGATGCTCAGGCATTTCATCAAATTCTTTTAAATTTCCTCGACTTCTTCTAAACTAATTTCAAACTTATTGAATTCAATGCATTTTTTCATATTTTTGATTTGTGATGAGAATGTGTTCGTTAAAGCCGAAGGAGCTTTAACAAAAGAGAATTCACAATCACTAAATTTCAGTTGTTGATGGTTTGACCTTCAATTTTAAAAGTCCTATGCACAAATGTGGGGGATGTCCAATGACCAGGTGCGTAGCGCGAGGTAAATAAATTATCGAGCGCAAAGCCCCAGGCGCGCTCAAACTTGCGAGCTGTAAAGATTTAAGATTTTTTTGTTTGTAATTCTAATGAATTTTCAAGAGCCTTAAAAAGTTTCAAGAAATGTTGAAAGATTTCAAAGGATTTTAAATATTTTAGATTTCAGAAAATATTATAGAATTTCATACAATTTTACGGGATTTTATAATATTCTAATCAATTTCAAAGAATTTATTCACAAGAATTGAAAACAAATTTATATAACATTTGCATTAATATTTTCCTTCTTTGAATCTAAAATTTCTAGTTATAAATTATAGCAGTGTACTATGCAGTTAAACTTTGTTACTTTTCTCTCTAAATCCAAATTGTTAGAAATTTTTCTAATGCAATAAGTAGCATTATCCTCCTCTATGGGACGCGTGAACTCGACTACTCCTTAGGGTGTAGTGAATTCGACTAAGCAACGAATGTCGGGTGGCTCTCGACTCCCAAAACAGCTCCCTAAGCCAAGACGTTAACTAATGTGTCGAAGATAGAATGTTACCATGTATGCTGACACATTCGGTGTCCTGGGATACCGGGCCACCTCCCAGTGTAAACTGGCTTATCCCCACAAGCGGGGCTCTATGGGGACGGACCCTTTAGTTCCCTAGCTGCTCGTGGAAACAAAATGAATCTCATAAACAAAAGTAACAAAAAACAAATATATGAAGGAGAGTCTTTAGTGACACCCTCTATGAATAATTCTTGTCTCGAGAAGATGGAAAACAACAAAGGATGCTGCCAGAAGGAGGCACCATTGCTAGCAACTTCTGTTACAAGGCGAAACAACTCTTCAAGCAGGGACCCCTAAACGGTCCCGGTCTGTTAGCAGCACACCTATTCAAGACAAAGTGGCGAAGAGGGGCACGGTTATTGATTTAGGTGACACATACAGCCTCGCCCTTCAAAGGCATCTACAATTGGCTATTGTACCTGAGGGATTCCCGCAAGAGAAGCTCAACTCAGAGCAAGAAGTGGCTATTGAGGCAGCCTTCGAAACTAAGATCGCCGGGATAAAACCTGGTGACATTAGTTCGAGGTTTGAGGACTGCCGTTTTAAAAACAACTTACCTACCCTCATCTGCTCAGGTGAGCTGTCTAGGACATGGCTCATGGAGGCCAAATTTGAAGAGTGAAGCATCATGGATGCCAAGAAAGACGCCAGGGTAACCCAGTTAGTTTTGAGTGCAAAACATTCAGTGGTCCAAAGCATCGAGAAGGTCAACTGTAAACCGCATATGGGATTAGGAAGGATCCAGATGAAAATACTTTCTAACCCGAAAGAGGCCGCCAGGGCAGTGGAAGAGCAGCTGTCCTCAGAACAACCGATGGGTAATGCTGATTCTCAAATGAACAGCCTAAAATCGTATTAGAGTGGAACATACGGCTTTTGCTCTAATTAAAACAACAGCCATACCACGCTGAAAAAACCAGTTCTCGTCAGATCACTGAAGTTAAGCAGCGTTGGGCGCGGTTAGCACTTGGATGGGTGACCATTCGAGAAAACTGAGTGCTGTTGGCACATCGTGGGTGTGGTGAGCCCACACTTGTAGTTATTTACTACAAGTTATCAACCTAGAAACACTACCCGAATCGGGTAGTGTCACGCCTACCCCGAAAGGGAAATGGCTTAATGGTATACATACATACAAAGAACTTATGTTTCATTTGAACGTTTTTAGAACGAACAGTGAGACAGTTGTACTGTTCCCCAAACAATTATATCTAGTTATGTGGAATAGAGTTTTACCCAGTGACATTCCTGAAGAACGGAATCTTCATTATTAACAATGAGAGTTTCGTCCCTCAATGTTTCGATGTGCGCCCCTGCTCATTTCTGATTCAATCAACGATCGCTGCATGCTTAATTTCAATCAATTGACACCTGAAATTTAAAAAATATGCCTGCGTAGAGGCGTAGGCGAGCAGGCATCAGAA
This sequence comes from Andricus curvator, assembly GCA_932195095.1. Classification (NCBI taxonomy): domain Eukaryota; kingdom Metazoa; phylum Arthropoda; class Insecta; order Hymenoptera; family Cynipidae; genus Andricus; species Andricus curvator. Next base: position 20,499 of record CAKNYM010040471.1, read on the forward strand.
CACTGTTCAGGGAAGTGACAGGGTCGCAGGCGACCCCGTAACATTGACGCTGCCTATAAGTGATTTAGTCTCGGGCGGATCATCATACACAAGAGAGAAACTTGCGTTTATAGAGTCGTTGTACTGTAATGAAGGCACCGTCCTTAACTCTGCATTGCCTAGTTTATTGTAAAGCAATCGGTTATTCAAGTTTGCAGTCATAGCAAGTGTTTCATAAATTCAAAAAAATGCATGTTATGATGTAAGCAATTAATGTCGATCAGTATGTATTGCCGCTCGGACGAGCATTGTATCAGTCTTAGCTATTCAATGTCACAGTCATGGACTACACCCAGCATTCACATAGCATCTGACCGCATCCAGTCAAGTGAATGCTATATGTGGCATCTTGCGTCGTCCGGCCAGGTGCATGTTAATCAACGTCTCAGTCATGGCGTCCGAAGCAGGCACATTGCTTCTGACGCCTAAGCCAGATGCATGTCTTTCAACATCAGAGTCGTGGCTCCCAAAGCCGGTTACTTGACATCAGGCGCCCAAGGCCAGATGCAGGTTGCATCACGTCACAGTCATGGCTCCCAAGGTCAGTCACTTGGCATCTGGCGTCCAAGGCCAGATGCAGGTTGCGTAACGTCACAGTCGAGTCGAAATTTATTCAAACCAAATTCATGTTTACAAGCACATATTAAAGCATTATCGGCAGAGAACATTATCACAGTAATCAAATTAATCACAATAAGTAAAAGTTCTGTCATCACAGCACAATCCTAGCAGAGGGTATCAAAACTACGCCCCAACGCGTGGTATCATAAGACAATCCCAAAGCAGGGTATCAAAAAATATAAACCAAGCACAGGAAATCTAAGCACAGGCCCAGCACGGGGCCTCACAACACAATTCAGTTCATTATTCAATCATTAATCATCCTGGCTCCGGAAGCTATGGCCACGATGGTTCTCCGAAAGATCGATCCCGCTGCAACCGGAGGTTTATGTCGTCCGACTCGTCACTTCCCACAACACCAGAAGGAGAACGAGCCGGGAAAATCACTTCACTATAATCCGTAAGGAAAAACCACGAGACATTGTTCATGGATCACTTTACTTCGCGATGATCCGAAAAAGGAAAAAGCACTACACACTGTTCAAGAATCTTTATTTTTTACATGAGAACACTTCACGTTAGAGTAAGCATTACGCGTTTTAAATTCACCATTCGGAACTCGAACCGATATTCAATATCACTTTGAAGAAATGTTGAGTGTCGAACTGGGTCTCAGAAAGAGGTCACCAGTGCCCGGCACGAAAGGCGATACGGAACTGGTAACAAAAAGCTGGGACCATAACAAAAACACTACCCCTTCACGCCCGTCGTCGCAACGTCTAGAGTGGCACACAATATAAAAAGTTACTGTTCTGAAAAATAGCTGCAGGGACCCGCTCTCAAAATAATTACAAACCTTAATAGGAATATTAAACCTTTCTCAATTGTAAACTTTTTTTAGATATTTACTAAATCAAATTATATAATTATTGAAGAATGGATTTAATGTTAGATCCTTTGTGTTATTAACCTCTGGGAATATGATATAGATGAGAGTGTCGACAAAAGAGTCAACAATAGCTTCCATACAACTGTTTTTTTATTGTGGCATGATAACGAGTTGAAATATATGAAGATTTGACATAATGACGTTACGAAACTTGTACAAGTTTCCACATCAGATTAAAAAGTAATCTAAAGAATACGTAATTTTGTACATAAAACAGTAAATAAATAAAATTAAGAATAATAAAACTTTAAATTATCTGATTGCTGATCATTGATGTTCAAGAAAGATACGTTCACTTAGTTAAAAACAAGCGAAAAAAATTGTAGTCCGAGTGCTCGTATAAATGTCACTGAGAAAAAAATGTTGTCCAAATGTAGATATATAAAAAAATCCATGATTTGATTGTTTTTGGAGTAGTCTGTCAATAAACAGAAATGATGATAACCAGATTTTGACATTTGGAGGTTAGCATTATTTCGAAGTGAAATAAACAAATAAAAAAAAGATCAAAAAGTTCACCTGAAACTTAATTAAAAGTGTGAAATGAGACCAATGCAAAATACTCATAATATTGGAATTTTTTTAAGAAATGTGAAAATTAAAGAAATTATGTTGGTTCGAGAGCGGAGCAACACTCCGACTCCATTTTAGATACACGAGCACTGACAAAACTGTATCAGACGGAGTACACAATCTCAAAGAAATCAGGGTTGTACATATCGGGGTTCGAATATGGATTGAGAAAAAATGAGCTAATATATTATTGATAACAACATTATTTATGAAGACGTCGTTAGTATGAGAGAAAAAGACAATTTTGGAAAAATGTGAGGTCATTTGGAAAATTGTGAGATCATTTAGAATATTTACCATTAAAGAAAAATCTAGCATAAATAGTCTATAATGATCTTACATTATATGTTTAAAAAATTCAAGTCTGTAATTAGGTTCATGCTTCTAATCCCTTCCTTTTCAATAAAAACTATCTCAGAAAATAAACGTTTATAATAATTGTGTTCTCATGTAGCATCTCAACATCATCGCATTTTATAGCATTAAAGTCACCTGAATGTCAATGTGTTAAATGCTGACGGATAGCTCTATGGTATTTTTCAGCTAGTCTGATATTGTCTTGATGTTTTTTAAATCTTATTCTGAGTGGACTACTAGTTTGACGAAAATAAGTCCTATCACAAGAACAAGTAATTCTATAAATCACATTATAACGGTCTAATATACTAAGGGCCGGTTCCACCAACCTCGATTAAAAAGTTAATCCTCCGTTAAACCTAGTTACGCGTTCCACCACGTTTTAGCGGCCGGTTAACTCGCGTTAACCACAGTTAAATCTAACCGGTCAAAATTGATCGGTTAAGGCGACTTAATCATCCTCTAACCTAAAAACGGCATTGTCGTTGTGAAATATGGAGTTTTTGGAAGAAGTTCTGAGATCGTCTGATGACGAAGTCGAAAAAGATGTTTTTGAATTTATATGTGATGTATTAATATATCACGAACAAAACCTACACCAACATTCACTTTTTTTAGGTTAGTGTAGACACGAGCGTGGCCCAACCTTACCTGGATTTGGCGCGCACGGACATATTGCTTTGCTTTCCATTCGACCGACGGGTAGCCAATCACACGTATGATTTAAAGTAAAATAGGAGTTACTTCGAAACGACTATCTGGTTAGCTAACCGCGCCCACGAAAAATGTGGTGGAACGCACAACAGGATAACCCAAGCTTAACTATGGCGTTAACTTTAACCCGCCGTCAGTTAACCACTGATTTAACCGAGTTTGGTGGAACCGGCCCTAAGTTTATCCTTTCCTACTTCAATGTATTTACCAAATTTATGGTCAGTTCCAAAAATAGTTATGATGTTATAATTTCTAAGAACTCTAATAATATTATTCGATATTATGCCTGAAAATGGGATAGATATGATTTATCTTTATATTAATAAGCTCACTATATATTAACAGGCTACTCCAAAAACAATCAGATCATGAATTTTTTTATATACCTAACTTTAAACAACAAAAAATTTCTCAGGGACATATATACGAGCACTCGCACTACAATTATTTTTTTGTCGCTTATTTTTAACCCTGTGAACCTATTTTTCTTAAACACTAATGGTTCACAATCAGATAATTTGAAGTTTTATTATTTTTAATTGTATCGACTTACTGTTTTATATACAAAAATAACGTATTTTTTAGATTATTTTTGAATCTGATGAGGAAACTGGTACAAGTTTCGAAACGTCATTATGTCAAATCTTCATACATTTAAACTCTTTAGCATGACACAATAAAAAACAATTATGTGGAAGCTGTCGTTGACTCTTGTCGCCACTTTCACTTTCATTCGATTCTCTCGAGCCGCCCCCATCAGGGTAATCTAGACGTTTGGTGGAGTACCGCAGTTTGAAAGGAAGACCACTTCACTTGTCCTCTTCGTATTTGAAACCCAGGCACAATACAATCGGCTAAAAGGAGCACATAAGGGAGGCACTGTCAAGGCATTCAAAATGTATCTGATACTGCGAAACTCCAGAGATTTAAAAAAACCCTACATGTCAACTAAGGTCATTGATTTTGTCAACAGGTTACATGGCAAAAACGGCTAGTGGAATCCTCGAACACCTCATGCAGGTATACTTCCCTGGTTCCGAATCTGGGTACCTGTCGGAGTCATGGGCTGTTAGGTCAAACCCCTATCACGGCGCAGAACATAGGGCCACTTTGCGATGAATGGAGGATGGCAAACCGAATAGTACGCAAACAAAAAATTGGATGGGTCGTCTGGCGTTCCGACCCATTCAAGGCCGCTGAGGAAGACGGTATATTCCTGGCGCTGATTCAACAAGGTTTGAGTGATCTTATGGGACCAATGTGTACCATTTGTAGGGCGTGCATAGCTATGCTATGCCGGTCGATTTTCATATGAAGGAGGAAATCCTACCGGACAAATCCCTCCATAGCAATCAGTTTGTCTCACGGAAAGACAAACTCACCATTGATGCACTTCATGCATTCACGTTCCGCATTCAAAAAGCAGGACGAACCGGGGATGTAGCGACGGTAGCGTTTCTGGACATAGAGGGTGCCTTCAGTAACACTCCTACGGAACCTATATTCAATTCTGCTGAAGAACACGATGTTAGTAGGTAGATGCGCTCTATCGTATGCGGCAGGATTTTGAAGTCTTCGCTCCAAGATTGCAACGTAACAGCTGAAGTAAGGAGGGGTTGTCCGCAGGGAGGAGTTTTATCCTCCACCATGAGGTAACTTTAAGTCAAACTCATGCAAAGTGTCATCAACATTGTTGAGGATTGGTGCAACGACCGTGGTCTACCTGTTAACCCAATTAAACTGAATTGTTGAATTTTTCCAGACGCAGAAAACTGCCAGATCTTGTAAACTTTAATTTCTATCGCAAGATGGTTGACTTCTCCGCATCAGCTAAGTATTTAGGAGTCGTCCTTGACCCTAAACTAACTTGAAAACTACATGCTGATGCGGTAATAAATAAGGCCAAAGCAGCCTTTTGGGCTTGCAGAGGCGCCATTGGGAAAACCTGGGGACTCAAAGCCAACATAGTTTACAGGTTATATACGGTAATCAATAAACTCACTGTAACTCAAGCCTCATTGGTCTGGGCGCCAAGAAGCAGTTTGCTTGGTTTCAGGAATCAACTAGAAAACTTTCAATGGGTTTTCTGTCGGGCTATTACTGGATCAGTGAGACGAATCCCAAAAGCGGCATTAGAGTCTATCTTGGGTATGCCACGGCTGCACCTTCTAATTAGGCTGAGGGCTGCGGCGAAGGCATACATACTTTCTCTAAGGAAGGGTCATAGAAATTCCGCTTTTCTTGATCTGCACGATTTAATAAAGAGCGTATTGTCGGGGGCTGAAATCCTTTGCATGCGCTCTGATAACTTGCTGAACGAATACTCGTTGATGAAGCACTTTAAGGTAACCTTTCCGAAAAGGATGGACAGGCATGATGAACAGAGGAGAAGCAATTTATTTACAACAGGAGGACTTGTCTGGTATACCGACGGCTTTAAAGACTCCCTTGACTCTGGAGCTGGAGTACTTACGATGAAACGTAGTGCGGAGGTAACAATCACGCTGGACAAATTCCCTACCATATTTCAAGCTGAAAGCATGGCCATAAACGCCTGCCTGGAGGAGATTCGTAAAGGTTGGTTTCTTAACGACCACATTTACATATACTCCGATAGTCAAGCTGCTTTGAGAGCTCTCCAATTGAAGGAGCTAACATCCAGACTTGCCTGTAGTTGCCTGCAACAGGAATATACCGTATGCTATTGGCATGAGCCGTGACTCTCACTCCTCTCGCGATTTTTCATTTGTAAATAATTATATTCTGACTCCAACTTATTGCAAGTTAAATGATTTCGTTAACTGATATTATTATTTTTGTGTCTATTTAGTTGCTTTGAAATGTGTAAGTTTTAGTTTAATATGACATAATAAGTGAATCGTTCAAATGGAACTAGGAAAGTATCATTGAAAAAAAGTTAGTTTAAGTAAAATTTATTTTCAGAAAAATTAAAGATCGTTGAGGCTTATAATGTGTAGCAATTGGCAAACGTACTGCAAAATCACCTAAATTCAGACACTGTGGAATATTTATGTTACTTTTCTTATGCACAAATTTTAAATAATATAAAAATTTTGAGAGCCTACAACTTCAGGTTGTTGGTTAGTGTGTTTGTACAATTTTCACATTTCTTGTATTTTTACATGTATTTAACAATTAAGTATTTGATTTCAATAAAATTCTATTCATTGTAAAATCAGCTTTCAAATTCATTTAAAACTACCATTTAAAGTAGTAACTAGCAATACATTTTCCAATTTATTTAGTAGTAGCATTACCAATTCCTTTAGTAGATATAATTACTAATCCATTTAGTCGGTTGTTCTTCCACATTGACTTAGTAGATTTTTACTAATTAGCAGTAAAAAAATCGGCGTTATTGGAATTAACAGTAAACTACTACCAATTAGTAGTTTTCTACTAATTCAGATTTAGAGAGTAGCATCTATAATATCACACGTCAGAATTAAGTCTATGGCATCTTCATTTGAGGCAAGTCATTTTTTTAAATAATTTAATAATATTTTACTTGAATTAACAAAAGAAGAAACAACAGAAGATGCTTTTGAAATTATAGTATATGCATTTGAATAAGGGTGAAAGCACCATTTGATGCTTCAAAGCAATATTTCATTCATTGAAGACTATTTTTTCTCAGTGTATCTTGCGTCCTATGGAAGTTAGAACAATGTTTTTTATTTTACTATAGGTATTTGTGTATCAGGATCCAAGCTACTGATTAACCCGAAATTTTAACTCTTGGATGCACCGGAAAGTAACAATTCACTGAGATATGGCATTTTGCACCTTTTTCAACCAAGTTTTCCGTGATGCAAGGCAAAGTTTTTATCACAATGCCTGACCCCTTATTAGGTTCCCTCAAATCAAGTACTTGAGAGAACAAAATGTATGCCTTCAAACATTACAGGATAAAGGAACCAGATGAATGGACTATGCAGATGTGCATCAAAATAACCCGCGCACGAGTTAATGATGGAGTCAAATCACGCATTGCAGTTTCTGTTAGCTGTTTTTACTTTCTTATTGACAAGATACATAATTTCTTACCTAGGGTTGAAAGTACGCGCAAGCCTGAAATCGACTACTTTCGCCCTGCTATACAGGCAGCGGAATTCCAACTTCCTATAGGGATGTTATAAATAAAAAAAGTTTTTAAATAAGAAAATCGGTCTACTTTTAAGCCGGAAAATATAGGCTTACGGCCTTGTTTTAAGAAAAAAATTGGGCATAAATCTGGCTTTATGAGCCTAATAGCAGGCATAAATTAAGGTGTAAGAAAAACTATATACCTTTTCATCATACCTCAATCGAAAATTCGACTTTCGATGCCTGTGGAGCAGGTCGAAAATCGAGTTGCATGACTCGGGTTGAGGTGTAACAGAAAGATTAAAATTGTCGCAAACGTCAAGGTTAGATTTGTCGCCTCGGAAATCAATAATTAATTTTCTTCGTAGTTTAAGAATTGCATTAAGTGAACCTGTAAAGAAACCTATAATTAGGATTTATTCATATTTGAAATTGTCAATAGAGACGGAATCTGACATACCAACAACATGCGAAGTGTTAGACATGCGCAGTGTGGTTGACCACGAAAGTTTGGCTATAGGGCGGTCCCCTCGGTACTCTTCGTCTGACTCTCGCGAGCGAGTGTGACTTTGTCATGTTGTTTGACAAATAAAAGAGTCTGTTTCCGAGATAAAATTTATATTACAAAAGATAATAAATTGTAGTCGACAAATAACAACCAAAATTAATAAGGATTTGGAATAATTATCGAAATTACGGAATTTAAATAAACTGTTCGTCAAATATGTAAGTACACTGTACCTATCTGCAAATTTCTTTCTTTAAATTATACATTTTCCTGGAAATTCTATCGCATTCTTTAATTGGGTCTCCTGACTACCTACCCCGCTATTATTATTAGTCTTATTGCTTAAAATGGATACATACGTTATTTATTTCTTTGCTAGTTGTATGTAAATTGGCTGGCGTCCGGGATTATTAAAATTACGCACTTTGAGCCCTAACAGCTTTGACCCAAGCCGCGTCACGTGGAGCAATTTGATTTCAAAGTCAAAATTAAAAATAAAACAAATTGTTCTGTCTCATTTGGCGCCCAACGTGGGGCAAGTTGGGAAAATTTTGTTAAAATATTATGTGAAATATATTTGATCTACCCATTGATATTAAAATAAAATCTTGTAAAGATAGTTTGAATTATGGAAAGAAAAGTTGTGCATGCGTGACTCATTGCTTTGCTCGTCGATCCCGCATGTGTGCGATATAAACATGCTTCGTCCTAGCAAGGTTATGCTTTATTCTCTCTGCGTCTTCTCTAATTCTGTATTATCTGTCGCTTGAATGATTCTAAAATATGCCACTATATTGTATTTAAATTGAATTGTCATATGAAATTATACAAAATTAATTTTTAATGTAAATGATACATTTTGAGGTCATGTATGTCAATTTATTCGGGAACCTGGAACTTTGATATTAAAGTTAAGTAGTACACATCTTGCTCTGATTAATTGACAATTATTGAACAATGAATTGAAATTTCAAATACATATTATGTATGTCGTCAAATTATTTAGATCTCGCTCTAATTTTTCGACAGAAAATGGAATCTGAATTTTGAAATCTGTTAAACAGTTGGATCTTGCTTTTACTATTATCAAATAATGAAGAGATTTTAAAGGTTGATTATTCAGATCTCGTTCTGATTATTTACTGTGCAAATAAATATAGGAAAGTAAATATTTATTTTGTGGAATAACTGCGTAGGTCTTGCCCTGGCTTTTCATTCAATTGAATAAAATTAAAACCGTTATGAAGTGATGTCATAAGGTGGTCACTTAGATTGAAACCGTCAGCCAGCTATTAAACTTAGGCTTCTATTCAATAATTAATTGGAGAAGTAATCAAAATCGAGTCAAGTCTTGTTGATTATTTCCCAAATGAAATTGTCGTTCTCTTTAGGACTTTTCCCAATAGTTAATTAATTTAAAACTGGATTTGACACATCCAATATGAGAATTAAGGCTTTGGCTGGGCGTTTTCTTCAGATTTGTTTTCTCTAAGTTATTATAAGTTCAATGTTTTCAACACCACCGAAAAGAAAGCCTAATAAGGCCCAAGTGTTAAAAGAAGATAGAGATCGAGCCAATACAGATATTAACGCGTCAATTCCATCTGGTCACTCAGATCCCATTCCAACGAGCAAAGCTATGTCAAATACTCATAACGTGGATCAGTCAAATAGTGTCGTAATGGAGAATCAGACTCCAAACGAAAATCTAAACAAGAGGGTTCGAACAAGTAGTAATAATTTCCCAATAGGTATCGGTAGAGGTAGAGGTCATACGACACCAACTCCGTCGCCCGAAAGGATGCTCCCTCCAAATTCAAACGCTAGGTTGGAGGCATTGGAGGACTTGGTCCAGTCCGTGTCGACAAGGTTTACTGACATGAATAACATTTATCAGGAATTGTTAGCCAAATTAATGTCACTAGATCTGGATCGCGTCGGACTCAAGATAGACCACTAGAAAATCCTCAGGATAGATTGGGAGCTTTCGTTAGGTTCGGACCCAGTAAAAATAGATCCCATAGGGAGGATAATTCAGTCCCTGGTTGTTCACACGAAAATACTGCGAACAACCCAACAGGTATCCAAATACGAAACGTTTCAACAGAGAGAGGGGGATCGATTGAGAGAGAGTTACGTCATGTACACTTTCAAAATGTTGCCTTGACAGACCCTACTGTCCCCTCAAACGCGAGTTCTCGATTTTCTCAGGTAGTCGATAATTTAGAAAATAACGCTAGAAACGTAGCGGAAAACTCGCTTCCGCGATTTATTAAAGTTGTAGTCGGCCACCCATCAGCTGATGGACAAATGATCGACAGAGAGACTTACGTTACTGAGAAACAATATCGTCAAATGTCGCAAAATTCACATAAAAGCTCTCAAAATCGTCATGATAGGGATCGCAGCATCAGTCGCGCCTCAGTTTGCTTATTAAATTCGTTTGGCTCACCTTCAATGAGTCGAGACTCTCCGTCCGGACGAAGAACTGGTTCATTGTTCTCTTAGAGGAATGATGATTCCAGTGACAGTGACCGACCTTTTCGACATAATCCGTCGGGCAATTCACAAACAATACAAAACGCGCCGTGGTTGAACCAAAGACAAAACAGAAATACTATCAATCCTGAGAACAAAGAGAGTTCGATTGCAATGAAAATAGGTCGAATAGTTAGCTCATGGAAAATTACATTTCCCAGAACAGAAAGAAATCCGGAGCAATTTTTATTAATTTTGAAGGATTACTTGAGTATTAGCGGAATACATAAAAACCTGTTTGTTCTATGTTTGTCTAAGATCTTTGAAGGTTCATACAGGTCGTGGTACTTACTTAATAAAAGCTCGTGGCGTACGTGGAAAGATTTTTCTCACGCTTTCCGTTATGAATGGGGAGTTAAGAAAGATGACGCTGATCTCCTTCTCGAGGTCCACGATCTAAAACTTGAAAAGAGCGAAAGTTTAGCTGAATTCGCATGTCGAGCCCGACTTATTTTTGAACGTATGCAGTACCCGCCTGAATTGAGGGAACAGTTAAAACAGATTGTAACAAAGTTCAATCCGCGACTAGCCTTCGAAATTCTGAATCTACCTTTGAAGAGTTATACTGATATTCCATTATGCTAGTGAACGATATTATTTGTACCAAAGGTCAATCAAATCTCAAAAGGTTCGCCCACGGGTCTCTAAAACCGAGTTAAATTATGTGCAGGGTCAATTTGACTCGGCTGAAGAAGACGGTGACGAATCAGAACCAAAAGTGACTGACGATGATTGTGATGGTGTTCAAGTCACTGACTTAAATGCGATACAACGTAAATAAACCGAAAACTCGAACAAAGGACAGAAAACCATAACCTCTAAATCGTTAGGTCGTCAGAGATTGAAACAGAATTTAGAAAGTTTCGATAACAAAGTAAATCAGAATAACAAGGCGAATAAAAATGTCTCCAATAGTTCTCGCGACGAACAGACAAAATTTGATAATACTAAGCCCCTTTTTGATCGCACAAAATTTTTATGCTATAATTGTAGACAAGTAGGATATACGTTACGAAACTGTACGTCGGAACCACAGCTAGTGAGCTGCCTCTGTCGAAATGTGGGTCACATAAATAAGGACTGTCCCAGTCTTCAGGGAAACGGCAAAAGCCCTCAGGAACTTCACCTCGAATTACTGAACAAACGGGCCCAGCCGAGGCTGCACACAACCTTTTTCTGACAAAAGAAAGTGAAAAAAATCGACAGACATTTTTAATTGATCAAATTAAAGATCTAGATAAGTCCAGTGAAGTCGATATAATTAAATTGGGGATTAAAGACCGTGAATTGTTAGAGTTACAAATATTAGAAGAAACCTCATGTGACTCAGACGAGTCAGACGATGAATTAGAAAAGTTAATACACTAGGAAATGGGTGGATTAACGAGGGAAACAGCCGCTTTGTTATCACTAACGGATGAAAATCGCAAAAGTAATAATGTTGTTGAAGTTGATAAAAAGGGAAACTAGGTTCCTATAGAACCTGGGTGCCACCCCGTTTACCCCCACATAGTGTTCATCGATTAGCCCGGCGTAGAATATATTGTTCTGGTAACGCACTCAATGAACCAGTAAATTCCATAAAAATACCTGTTGAAATTTTTATTTTTGGAGAAAAAATCCGTGTTATAGTCGATAGTGGTAGTGGTAGATCATATTTGAATGAGTCAGCCTACCAACGTGTTAAAAATCTTCAGATTCAGAATCTGAAGCCTGATTTGTCATCTCGGGCTGGTGTTCGTCTCGGAGATACGTCAATTACTAGAGGACTTGGAGAATTAGGTTTCGTGATAGACGTGTCTGATGTTCATGGACCTCAATGGTTCAGTATTACGCCGGAACTGTCGGGTGATTTGATCCTCGTGATGGACTTTTGGTTGAATGTTAGGGTGTGGGTAGATCCATTTTCAAAAACATGGACTCTGCGTGCTAGTAAATACGTTTACCCCCTATGAAACAATTATATCGGTACAAATGAATTACAAACACTCTCGGTTGTTGAAACTCAACGATTGAATGAATTTATAGATGTTGAATTTATTAAATTTTATAGAGAATCGACCGTCGAGACTCATTTAGTAGAACATAAAATCGATTTGGATGATCCAAGACCTTATCGTCAAAAACCATATCGACGCAGTGAAGTTATACACGAAGTAACAGTCAATGGTCTTGCTCCCCAGTGGTAGCTACGAAAGGAAATGGTGGACTTAGATTTTGCATTAACTATCAGCCTCTTAATCGACAAACTAAAAAACCGGCTTACCCCTTACATAATATGAGGTCCATCTTGTCGCAATTATACGAAGCTAAAATAATTTCGACTCTTGATATGAGTGAGGCCTTTCACCAGATTCCTATGAATGAAGAGAGCCAAAAATACAAAGCATTTGTTGTAGAGGGCAAGGGGTTGTTTGAGTGGAAAAGAATGCCATGCGGACTCACCGGAACAACGTCAACGTTCCAACGATTGATGGATATATAAAAAAAGCGCTTCACTGATTTAATCCTAGAGCGAAACTTACCCAACAATTTGTGTGGTCAAGTTTTCACTTACTTCGACGATTGGATCATAGAAAAAAGTAGTTTCGCTTGTAAAGAGGTTATGTTTTTTGGGTATCTTGTCGACGACTTTGGTATGAAACCTAATCCCGACAAAATACAACCAATTATAGACTTTCCAGTTCCTAAGGATCGAACGCAATTACGTCAATTTAATGGCCTTGTCAATTGGTACCATAGGTATTTAAAAAATTTAGCTAGAATCCAGGGCCTCCTAAATAAGTTGACAAGTATAAAAGTCCCTTGGTCTGACTCTCGCGAGCGAGTGTGATTTTGTCATGTTGTTTCACAAATGAAAGAGTCGGTTTCCGAGACAAAATTTATATTACAAAAGATAATAAATTGTAGTCGACAAATAACAATCAAAATTGATAAGGATTTGGAATAATGATCGAAATTACGGAATTTAAATAAACTGTTCGACAAATGTGTAAGTACACTGTACGTATCTGCAAATTTCTTTCTTTAAATCACACATTTTCCTAGAAATTCTGTCGCATTCTTTAATTGGGTCTCCTGACTACCTACCCCGCTATTATTATTGGCCTTATTGTTTAAAATGCATATATACGTCATTTATTCCTTTGCTAGTTGTAAGTAAACTGGCTGGCGTCCGGCATTATTAAAATTACGCACTTTGAGCTCTGACAGCTTGGACCCAAGCCGCGTCAGGTGGAACAATTTGATTTCAAAGTCAAAATTAAAAATAAAACAAATTGTTCTGCCTCAGAGGAAACGATTTCACTCGTGTGATATCTGCTCTCGCGTCGCTCGGGTAGCTAACTTCACACTCGTCAAATCGTTGCCTTTCGATCCTCGTCATGCAATATACTATTTTCCAATACTTGCATGAAAATTGTGATTTTCCATACCTTTAGAGTAAACGTAAAACAATTTATCTCAGGGTAACCGGAAAAAATAACTGTGGCGCATGCGGAGTTCGCGGTCCGGGGTCTTACAGTTTCTGTTTGGGCGATTTCGCTTAATTTCCTCTCGCAGGAGGACGCAGTGACGGTAATCTATTGAAAGATTGAAATGAAAAACTGGTATTTGACAAGAGTAAAGAAATAAACTATAATACATATAATGATATGTGATCTATTACCAGTAATACTGTGAATGTACATACGAAAATATGCATACATAACCCTTCGAGGACAACGTGGGGTGTATGGCCACCCCAACGGAACAAAAAACGCATATTCGCTGTGTACAGGTTGCAGGAAGGCTTCCCGCTTTGAGTACCTTCTTTTTCAGTATCACTTCAGCCCCTGACGCTTTTTTTTCTTTTTTTCTTTTTTTTTTTGCTTCTTCTTTTTTTTTCTTTTTTTTTTTGATTCTAGGTATTTGGGATTAAATCCAAGTATTTCTCGAAACCCGGAAATGCGCCATTGGAAATTTTAACGCAAAAAACAGAGTGAGGTGTGCAAACACCCCACGTTGCTCTATACGTCCCACGATTCCACGTTGTCCTCGAAGGGTTAAAAGTAAATAAATTCATGTGCAAGCTTATGTATGTTTTTAACTCAAAGATATCAATGTGTTATTTCGAGAGTAGGATTTGATGTTTCAAATAAGTAACCAAAAAAGAGTTTTCTGAAGTGATATCGTGAAGGTACACTTCTAATTATTATAGGTAGTTCGTTCCAAGGACGAGCACCACGAATAATGAAAGACCTTTGCATTTTACGCGTGCACTGTGGCTTCATTTTGAGTACTGTTTTCCTTTTACGGAGTGTGGAATGCGTCGGTTGATCTTTGTCAATAAAATAGAAGAGGTTAAAAAAATAGCGGAGTTTCATTAGTTAGAGGATCAAAATTACTTAGAACTACTATAACCTAACCTTAATATATCTGAGTTATCTTGCGATCCACTCTTAAAGCCATACAAAAGTCGCACTTTTTCATGCAAATGTTGTAAAGCATATCGTGTGACTCTTCTTTTTCCTTTTATGCAGAATATAGTATTTTTCTATGTAATTTTCAACAGAAATGGTTACCGTATTAGATCGGCCATTTTTAATTTTGACACCAGATTTACAATTAGGGACCTCCAAACCACTCCAAAAAAGGTCAGTTTTTATCTGAGTGAAACCTTAAATTCAGTTCAGCTTTACACTGTACAACGAAACTTACCCCATGTTGGTAATATTCACCCTGACACCTCAGTATTTGTCTTCTTTCACCCACGCGTGTGAGAGTAACTTTCACTTTAGCGATCAAAGATATTTTATTATATATATTTATATATATATATTTTTATATATATATTTTGATATATATATTTTTTTTTTTCGGTTTCGATTCCTTTGGAATAGAACCGAAGGGCCTATGACAAAGCCACCGAACGCGTCTCTTAAGCGAAGGCGTAACAACCCTGCCGAAAGCTGAATGGCACCTGGGTTAGGTGTCTCAAACGGTGACTCTGGGATACCGGGCGACCTCTCAGAGTATCAGCCTTATCCTTGCACGCGGGGCTCTACAATGATGGACGAACCCTTTTCCCTAGCTGCTCGTGGCAACAACAATGAAAACACCAAACATAGTTGTAGGAAGTGCAGTTCAAAACAATCGAACGCGCGGAGCACCCGACAATGGGTCGGCAAACAATGCCGATCAGCCTAGAGTTCGGGGTGCTGAAAATAATTTAGATGGAAACACGACGACGAACCGGCGAAACGCCCACATTCAGTGGACGGATCAACTCAAGGATGACTTGTTAGACTGCTACGATGCCAGCATTATTCCTGTTTACTGAGGCTTTATGGCGCGTATGCACACTCTGTGGTGCCAGAAATACCCAGAGCTTCAGCACGTTTCGCATCAGTCTTTGCGAAATCAAGCCGTCAACCTCCGGAAAAATGGATATGTACGCGGAGCGCTTCCCCAACCGCTGCTTTATCAAGCTGCAGACGAAGATGAGGAAGCGACATTGAGACCAACCGCAGAAAGCAGGCACCTTCTGAGAGATGATCGCAATTTCAGTACAAGAAGGAATATTAACATGCAAGTTCCTCCTAAGCCCCAAGATCTGGCTGAAATGGATGCCAGCCTTCGTGGAGATATCTCGCAAGATTCCGACCTCTGAACCATCAATTTCTCAGTTTATGGTGCTGCGAGAGCTTTGGGTGATTCAAATCGAAGGCTGAAACCGACGATGGATCAAAAGACCAAGAGACGCTTGCATCAACTGAACAAGAAGATTGGATGGGCAAGACAGAATGCGTCCCGTGTTCAATGTGTGATTGACTACATAACATCTGGTAGACCGTTTACGGAAAGGGTTCGAAAGTTCGCCCAAGAACTAGTGATCTTGAATCATACACTAAACAAGTTAAAGCGGCTGACAATCAAGCAGCATATTCTTGACAAAATACGGCTGTTATCTGCCGCAAGAAGGAGAGAACAGAAGAGGGAGAGATGGATCAGGGAGAATCAACAGTTTCTCGCTGACCCATCGCGCCTCTTCAGCGATCTACCTGTTTCTGTAAAAAATCCACCCAAGCCCAAGGAGGTAGAGACTTTTTGGAGAGAGGTGTACAAGATCCCAAAAACACTAGAGTTGAAAGAAGATACTGACAATATCATCCGCTTCAAGGAGTTTTGCGACAACCTCATAAAATATGAGGAGGAATGTCCATCAATCACTGCCGAAGAGGTGAAAAAAGCACTTAGAGGGACGAAGAACTTTTCCGCTGCTGGACCAGATTGTATCAAGAACTTTTGGTGGAAGAAGTTTACTTTTACACAGCGACATTTGGCCCGCATATTCACCTCATATTTAAAGTCGGAGACGCCCATTCCGCAGTGGCTGGTGTTAGAACGCACTATACTCCTGCCAAAAAAAAGGCATCTTGTCCAACCCAGAGAATTACAGGCCAATACCTTGTTTGAACACGCTGTATATGATCTTTATAGCTGTCCTCAACAACAGGATTGTTCGACGAATTGAGCCTGAATGGCGAGAGATGTACGAACAACGTGGCTCGAAAAAAGGTGTAGCAGGCTGTCGAGAGAACCTGCTAATTGACAGGTGTGTCTGTAAAGACGCTGCAGCCCATCAGAGCGTCCTGTCAATGGCCTGGATTGACTACCGGAAAGCTTTCGATTCAACCTCTCATAGACTTATCATCTATCTGTTGGAAAGCTTGAAGGTACATCCACACATAGTGAGATGCATAGAGAGATTGATGCCTCTTTGGAAAACTAGATTTACTATCTCATCTAGAAATTATCGTGTGACAACGAACAACGTCACCTTCCAGAGGGGCGTCTTTCAAGGTGATACCATGAGCCCTTTGCTTTTTTGCATCACACTTCTGCCTCTACCTCTCGCACTACGAAATTCTCCTGGGCACCTCTGTGGCGACACTAATCAGCGCGAGCATAAGGTCACTCATGTATTTTATATGGATGACCTGAAGATCTATGCATCTGGTAAAAGCAAACTTCAAACTGCTATAAATATTGTCAAGAACTACACAGGAGAGATTGGGATGGACTTTGGCTTGGACAAGTGTGCCAAAATTTATCTGAAGAAAGAAAAGATTACTGGCGTTCCCAAGGACCCTGAGCTTGTTGATATAAGTGTTATCAGACATCTTAATACTGGAGAGACCTATACATACCTGGGCATGCCTCAAAACCGCCATCAGGACGTAACATCAGTGAGGGAGTCTCTCCGAAGCAGATACAAGCATCTTCTTCGACAGATTTGGTCTTCCAATCTGTCGGCGTTGAACAAGGTATCTGCGACTAACATGCTTGCCGTCCCGGTTCTACTCTACTCGTTTGGGGTAATTCAATGGAAGAAGAACGAGCTTAAGGCCCTTGATGTCATTGCACTTAAGATCATGCATATGCATGAAAGCTTGCATATCAATTCGTCCGTTCCGCGATTATATATTTCATGCCGTCAAGGCGGACGCGGACTTCTGAATCTCCAGTGTCTTCATAATCGGATTGTTCTATGTACAGCTTACATCGTTGCGAAGAGCAGAGATCCTCTCCTAAAGATGGTCAGGAACCACGAGATGATTGGCGATGGAGCGTTCCTTTACAAAGCCGCGGAGCAAGCAGCCGAGACCCTTGGCCTGAATTTTAAAATCAGAAGTGAGGAAAGTGCATTACTTCATCTAGATGCTTCACTTCTAAAAACCAAAGTGAAGAAAGCAGAGGTTGAAAATTTTCACCAAGAGCTACTCGACAAGAAAATGCACGGAAACTTTCACAGAAATGTAGAAAAACAGTCCTTGTCGAAGGAGCAAACTTTTGCTTTCCTCAAATCATCAGGGCTTAATTCAGGTACAGAGGGTTTTATTTTCGCATGCCAGGACGGTGTCAGTTCCACCTTAGCATACCGTGAGCGCATTTTCTGTCAAGAAGTTCCCAGTGATAGGTGTAGAGCGTGTCATGCACACGCTGAGTACCTAGAACACATACTATCAGGGTGTCCGACCCACGCGGGAACGACGTATATCTACAGACATAATGCGGCCCTAAGAGTTTTTTTTTACCATCTTTGTCGCTCTTACCGTGCTGGCCGCGACCCTGCCCTGCCGAACGCTCTAAGGGAGATAGAGTCGATTATCCGAAACGAGAAGGGCCAAATTTTCTGGAACTACGATTTTCGGGCAGCAGTCTCCGTTGCGCACTCGAGGCCTGACATTGTTCTCCAAGACTTCGAGAAACGAACTATATTCGTGATTGAATTCTCGGCTCCGTCCGAATACAACATCACTGCAAAGGAGAAAGAAAAAGAGGAGAGGTATCAAGACCTTAAAAGAGAGCTACAATGACTGTAGCCAAAATATTCGGTACAAGTAATTGTCCTTGTGATAGGTGCTCTCGGAGGTGCGAAACTATCACTGGTTCGTAACCTTAAAGCCATACCCGCGTGCCAAAAATATGCCAAGGCACTTGCGAGATGGATTCAGAAAGCTGTCATCCTTGGGTCGCTTCGTGTCCTCAAGACACACGAGAGTTTCGCCTGCCTTTCGTTGTGATTTGTGCGTGGCCTATGACCACCCATCTCACGGTTGTGAGACCTGGCCGTGGGTGTGATTTACCGCGGTGCTACTGGGGGCTATTGACATTTTTTGGATGGCAGTTGCTCTTAGTGGGACCCTGCGGTGGTTGTTTAACTTTTTTTTAAATTATATATATATATATATATATATATATATATATATATAAGTTACTTATTGCAGCAGGGATTAGAGCCATTACGTTTTGAAACTATACATAATAACTAATATTTCCCTTCATGTATGAACTATATCTAATTTTTCCGCCTGAATAGTATGTGTCAAACAAAAATTAAATACATATTAGTAGAGAAGGAGCATATGCCTGAGCTTATCTACTAGTTCATAACAGTAAATAATATATTACTTAAGGATCATCTGGTCCAGACGTCTAGATATCGCCAAAACAATGAATACTGGGATACAGCCCTATATGTTACCGGTTGTAAAACCTAATTAAAATGAGCATTTAGAAGACTGGAAAATGTGAACATTTAATAGTATATTGCATCACAAGTAGGATTAGGCACGTCTTTACCGCCGCAAGGTTAATGTTCGCAGGACGAGTAGTAAAACCATTGCTGAAGACCATGGGTTTTCTAGTCGTCCTGTGAACATTGAACTCCCCGCGTAAAGACGTGTGTAACCCTACGAGTGATGTATGATATTTTATTCAAAACCACTATGTTACATATGAGCCTGTGGCGCCCCACAAAAGTCAGCGTTAGATAGCCTTTTACCGAAATTGTGCGAGAACGTCCTATGAAGTGAATGTTTTTTGATAATGATGATGATCACTGTCCAAACATTCTTCTATTTTGTTTTCTCAATTTGTCAAATTTCTTGAAGGCTAGTTCATATTTATCCTTAGATTTTTCAAGTACTAAACCTTGTTTTGCTTCTTTCACTTCTTCATTCATGTTCAGGGGTGGCATTTTGGTTGTTTTTTCCATGACATTAAGTGTACGAAGATGTACAATTATAACACTTTGCGACGTAATGGCAGATAATCGAAGGTTTTACGGATTCTATTGTTGTGGATGAAAACATACGATTGATGTGGCAGTGAGCTGTTTGGTTGTGTCAGTGCGGCGGCATTCCAAACTAATGAACTGGCAGTAGGTGATACTGTTCGGTAAAGGGCTATCGAACGCTCACTTTTCTAGGGGCTTTATGGGCTCATAATATGGTGGTTTCGAAAAAATACATAAATTTAAAATTAAGTCTAGATGTCTTTACCAGCCCTATCTAGACAATTACCTAGTGAAAAATGTAATCATTGGTTCAATACTTTAAGAATTTTGATCGGGCACCCAACATAAACACCCTGAGCTTGATCCCAAATTGGTCCAATGGTGAGTCTTGGAAATTTCCGTCTGGGTATTGAACATAAACAGTTCTCCTACATGTTACATTTTCCATCAGTTTGAGTTCAGTATCCAACTTAAAAACTTCGAGTGGAAACATTTTTAGTGCACTATAATTTAGACCAAGTTACTCAATTTTTTAGCAACAATGAGTGACTCCCTGACAAGTGATGGTGCGATCAATGAAGTGAATAGTGATATGAGAGACAAGTTTGACGAAAAAATAAAAATTTAATTGAAAGTTAATCGGATAACACGATTCTCATAAATTCTATTTCAAAATACCATGAAATAATCAACGAAGTAGAAGAAGCTAAAGTGAAAAAAAAATTTCTTCACTGGATTACAGACGCCTCAGGCGATACGATGTTATGTGTATTGCAGGAGTTGAAGAACTGATTGTATCAATGAGTGAAGCGAAAACTGACATTAAATACTATGTGACGAACGATGACATTTTTGACGTTAATAATGCTGCGTATGTTAAGTGCGGTCATGGCGGTCGAAATAAATTAGAGAAAGCTTTATCTGTTAAATATGCGAATGTTACCGGGCAGTTATTTTGACTTTCCTCAAACTGTGTGTTACATGTGAAAAAGTGAATTTATCCGAAAAAGGCGTGGTTATAAAACCTTTGCTTTTGAAACAGATTAACGCAAGAGCGCAGGTTGATTTAATTGACATGCAGACTTGCAAAGACAGTGATTACAAATGAATTCTCAACCATGAAGATAATTTGACAAAATTCGTGATGCTTCGTCCCTTGAAGACGAAAAAGGCTCAAGAAGTGGCGTATTCTTTACTCGACGTATTCTGTATGTTAGAAACTCCTTCCGCCCTTCAAGCTGACAATGGGCGAGAGTTTTCTAACCGTATCATTGAATCATTGAAAGAAATGTGGCCGGATTTGTCAATAGTTCACGGACAACCTAGACATTCGCAAGAGTTAAGGCAGTATTGAAAGAGCTAATCAGGATGTGGAGAATATGCTTGTTGCATATGGGTGGAAGAAAGCAACTCGAAGAAATGGAGTGAGTGTGCTAGATTTTTTGAACAGTGGAAAAAGAATGCTTTTCATCGAGGCATTCAACAAACCCCATTCGAAGCTATGTTTGGTAATTACTTCGAATAACATAAATAATGAAAAGGAACTAGTTTTGAGCATAACAAATATTTTAATTGTCCATTTACATACATGAATAAAATCCGTGAAAAATTGAGAAGACTTTTTTGACCTCAAGGAACGTAAAAAAAATTGAATTCAAATGTACAGTTTGAATATAAATTACTATCAACATAGTTTAAGGAAACATCATAATATTTTTTTTTAATATTACAAAATTAATTTGCTTACAACAATTGTTTTTGTTTATTCTGAGTTGAAAATTTATTTTACACAATACGTGTAAATTTGTACGATATGAAAAAAACTGTATTTGACGGATTACCTGAAAAGTAACGCGTTACCGTTACCGTTACTAAAAAAGTAATGTGCCCGGTAATGCGTTACAGTTAAACACCTGTAAAAAAGTGTCCTTCATTTTAAAAATGTAACTTTTTTATATGAAGGAAAGGACATATTGGTATCCAATCGATTCCAGATTCAATGAAGCTATTACTTCGAACCGAAGAAGATTTAGGGGAAAATTTTGATTCAGAGCTTGACAATTTCGAAGACAACTCGTAGGCACTGGATGAAGACATCTACGTAACGTCAGTCAAATTGGAAAAGGTTGATGATTCGATTTCGATAGAGGAGCGAAATGTTCGACAACAGGAGGACGTTGACGATTTTCCTTGCGAATCTTCGGACCCAGTATGTTGTGTTTTGATAACGAAACTCCAGATGCACAGAAATGTACCCAGTGCCAAAAAAACGTCCATGTTATGTGTGGTGTCGGCACAAGTTACACGGAAAAAACGGCGTTGGATCTACACTTCTGCGTACACTTTGTCTTAAGAAGAACAATATGTCTCCTAACAAAAAAGCACAGTGGAAGGGTTAACGGAACAAGCAGAGGAAATGAAACAAGCCTCTAACAAAGACGGCTTTTATACAGTAGGCACTCAGAACGGTATAATTATATCATTATATTCTTGGAATAAATTTGCTGTTTGTGAAGAACAGTTTTTAAACCTGTATGTGTATATTTTATAATGTACGATACATGAATTAATATTGTAAGATAAGGGTGACAAATTTAAAAATAAAATTTACATTTTGGAATAATATTTTAAACATTTTTTGTTCAATCTGCTTAAGAGTTCGCATGAAATTTATTAATTATTTTTCAAATTATTCATTACAATATATAATTTTCATTTATTTCAAACATTATTTGTATAAAACGAATGAAAATTATACCTAATTTTTTCCAATATATATATAGTAGTATACGACGTAGTAAACGACGTAGTAAACGACGTCGTATACTACGCCGGAAATTGGGATAGTATACACTGAAAAAATTTTGGGCGAGCTGTTCGCCCACGTGATAGAGCTGCAACACCAAATGCGTCGCGTGCTGCTCGCCCGCGGCTTGGTGCGGATTCTCTCTCTTGTTGGGCACGGAAATTACCTTTTTTTTTAAATTTTGGTTGACTCTTTCCTTTTCTCCTTCTTTTTTCTGTTGGTATGTATTTGTCTCTAATGAGCCGAAAAGGAGGTTGTTTAAAAATCTAATTTTGATTCGTGATTTTTTTCAAGCTCTGATTTCGGTACATAAAATTGTTCATAAGAAAGCAGATTTCATTCCCATCTTAAATTAATTTTTAAATAGAGACAACTTTTGACCTTAAATTGTCAAAAAAACAACTATTTTTATTTAAATACTGTACCAAAAATGTGTTTAAATGTTAGCTAATTTAGAAATGTATGGTTGCTTGGATTATATCTTTTGCTATTTCGAAAATGTAATAATCTGAATAGATTGGTTGAGAATCAACCACAAAAAAATGTCTCTTATTTTTTTTCGGATTTTGGAACAAGTTTCAGGAATCTTTTCATTATATCTACATTTGAATACTGAAATATATACTTTTAAGGTTTTCGAGACATTGTATTACGTATCATCAATTCATAAATAAAAGTTTATTTTATACCTGATGTTGAAAATTCTTTATCCTTCATTCATAAAAAAGACATAATAAGTACTGTCAGTGACTATTGTTAAACATAAACACACATGATTATTATTAACGAAGTGTCTAGGCACATCAAAATATTTGGTGTATCGCTCACCGTATTTCGGTGAACCTATTAGGCATCCTTTCTAGTTTCTCCTGGGCACACCCAAAATATTTCTTAAATGCTTATCGAATTTCGGTGAACCGAAAAGGTTTATTCTAAGATGATAGTTTCAATTGTTCGCAACATATTATATTAACAACTGTCTATGTGTTTCATTTAATGATAACAATTAGAATTATTGACATAATTTCCAGCACAAAATCAGTCGCTCGCAAGTTTGAGCGCGCCTAGGGCGCGCGACTGTTGGATCTCGCGCTTCGCGCTCGATCATATATTTATCTCGCGCTTCGCGCTCGATTATGTGTTCACCTCGCGCTACGCCCTCGGGCGTATTTGCATCGCGCTTTACGCTAGGCTCCTCTAGATTTTTGAACTTCGTGTTCGACATCGATGAAAAGAAAAAGTTTGTTTGCAAATATTATAAATTTATCAAAACCTCTACATATTAAGTGATTGTTAAATTTATTTTTATTTTAGACTGAAAAGGAACTTTATTTACTCAAGGTTCTATCGACCTTAAGGAATACATTCTCATCCAGACACTCGCGCTTCGCGCTCGATATTTGATTTGAAAATCATTTGAACCGTATGATAGAAACAAAAAAGTTTGAGCGCACTTACGGCGTGCGATTTGGTAAATACACTGAGCGCGCACTTTGTGCTTCGTATTATATGTTCTTCATATACAAATTACTAAATTTGTATTTGATTTCAAATGAAAAGTAATGATATAATTCAGGCGACAAATTTTATTAGTTAACATTTTATTTTAGCTTGTGCCGTTCATCAAAAAAGTTAAATTTTTCATTTTGAATATATTCTTACCACAAAAATTGATTACGGGTGTGTAAGTCTTTTTTGAATGCACAATTTTTGTTCATTTATATGTTTTCGTACCTTGCATTGTTTTTTCAAAAATTTGATTTTTTTTACTGTCAATGTTATTTTCACGAATAAAACGAAAACCACGCATCCTATCGAAACATGAGTCACAATAAATTTGTACCTCTTCCTTGGATGAACAAATTTTGTTTCGGTCATTTTTTCGTAGCTGGTAATATTCGTCTGAAAATTTAATTTTTCTATTTTCAATGCTGTTTTTTACGAATAAAACAAAAACTACGCGTCATATCAAAAAGTGAATGATTAGAAATTTGTAGATCTTTTTTAGGTGCACAATTTTGGTGAGATGATATTTTCTGCTATCTTGCATAGTTTTACAGCAAAATGGCTTTTTTGATTTTTCATTAATTTTTTGTGCGATCAAAATTTGAATTTTTTATTTTTCGAAAAATTCAAAAAGTTGTTATGAAAATATTATAGGGTGTTCAGGAATCAACGTTTTTCTCCTCTTGACTTTTTTTCATATCGTGCGTTTTTCGGCTTAAAATGTTCATTTTCGTTTGTTTTTTGGAATTTTGAAAATGCTATAACTCCGATAATTTTTTTTTTATCACGAAAAGTCATAAGAATATTTTGTTCGTCATTTTGCGTACTACTAATAACCGTACATAGAATTTTCAAATCTTCCAAAAAAGTGGTCTCAAAAGTTTTCAAAATGTGCTCACTTTTTGGATTTTCATCCAAAATAGCTGGTTAACGAACTCGTTCTCTATTTTTGGGCCATAAAAAAGTGTGCCAAAGCTCAATCAAATCTGAGCATTTTTTCGAAAGTTATCGTGGCTACAGACAGAAAGACAGACAGACAGACAGACAGACAGACTACAGACTACAGACAGACAGACACCTTCGTAAAAATCGTTTTTTCTAGCTCAGGGGGTCTCGAAACGTGGAGATTTGATGAAAACCGACTATGTCAAATTTTACATAAAACCAATACCTTCTCATTAGAATGAGAATGTAAAAACATATTTTATACACGACTATCACGCAATTGTTTATAAAACTTGTTAATAAAAATTGATATTGTTGAATTAGACTGAAACTATTTAATAGAATCGGCAAGTAACATCATAAAGTCATACGCAGAATATTTTTAAAAACCAACACGCGGGAAAGGATCTGCTCGCACGTTTGGCACTAATGCTCACTCAAATGTGGTGTGGCCGCTGCACCGACCGCCGTGGTGGCGATGCGTTCTCACTAAGAAGACAGCTGCTTGCCCACATTTTTTTCAGTGTACGACGTCGTTTACTACGTCGTTTACTACGTCGTATACTACGTAGTTTACTACGTCGTTTACTACGTCGTATACTACGTCGTATACTACGTCGTATACTACGTCGTATGCTACATAGTTTACTACGTCGTATACTACGTCGTTTACTACGTCGTATACTACGTTGTAAAAATGTTTACTTAACAAATATAATTTGTTTATGATAAATTATGAGACTTCAATATTAGAGGGTTATTCAAGGATTAAGATAAAACCTTTTTTTTTTAATTGTATATACTATTATTAGTAAAAAAGCATACTTTAATGATATACAAATTAATAATAATACAGGTTGGGAACAGCACAAAGATATTCATTACCCTTTACTTCCATATGAACGCAGACTTTCAAAATATCGATGGATAATACAGCTGATAGTTCGCTGGTTATTTTAACAATTTTTCGCAGCATGCCACATGCGTTGTTGTAAATATTTGTTGTGAAAACTTCTTGGACAATAGTGTATTCCCGTTTGGTTACAGAGTCGACAATGAAATGATGTATTTTCACATATAAACCGTTTTTTAATTGAGCGAATGAATTGTTGGAACGTTTATTACTTTTTAGAGAAGACATATATAAACAACCGTTTTTTACAATTTTCTTATATGAAACAGATTTTTCCGTGAGGTTCAATTTATGTAACCAAAATACATTCACTTTGGATGTAGAACCAAAATATCTAATTTCATTGATTTGTAGTGATTTTTTGGCCATTGTAGTAAAATCGTATTACAATAATTTTTAACAGCAAGTGAAGAAAAAGGGTAAACATGGTCTTTTAAAGTCAAAAAACTATATTTTAAACTTATTCGTCGGCATATTTGGTGATGAACACCTTTAGCTGCGTGTATGACTCTTAGTAAATCGCCGTTCCCAGATTCGAAAGCATATGCATTATGGGACCAAAGTGGACCCCAATCTAAAGCACTTCTCGCTATGTGTAGAAGTAAATGCATATTAAATGTCATTGAAACCTTGGAATACAATATTTCTGAACCAGCAACGAATTCGTGTAGCAACTTATCAGCTAGATCTACTTCATGCGTTAAAATTTCTCCTTTCGTCAATATATAATAAGCCTCCACAAACAAAGCCCAGTGTAGCAACAAATTTTGTGGTAATATGTTTTGAAGAACTAGCATGCTGTAAAAAATTGTCCAGTTCTCCCACTCGCGAGCTTTCCAAAATTCTTTTTCAGAAAATGATCTTGTTAGTCTGACAACTTGGTGAGGTGCTTTAATATTGCTCATTTGTGCATCAATGTCTGGAATGATTGTTTTCGATGGCAGTCCATTTTTCTTATTATTACCAAACCACATAGTGGAAAATTGTTTCGCGATCCCAGATAAGCAGTGCAAGGATTCTGCAATACAACCATGAACAATATCGTAATGCATTAAATTTATTAGTTGAGACGGACATTTAACTCCAAAAATGTTTTTTTTTTGATTGAGTAGCTTGCTTCATATGCTGTATGGTATCCTTAACATTTCTTTCTTTTGGAACTTTATCCATCAACGGATACTTGATATTTCCAGATCGTGGATTATTGGGATTACATCTAACCCATTCACCGGGATGAAGGCACTGACTGCAACCGTATGATCCATTAAATTGCGTGAATCCTTTCACTGGTGCGCGAGCAACAGAATCAACGCAGCAAATTAATGTAAAAACTTTAATGTCAATTTTTGTTTCGTTTATGGTACACTCTACTCCTTTGCTTGAAAGTTCGTTCATCTGTTCTACAAATGGTTCGAGAAATACATTCATATTAGGCTTATCCTTTCCGAACCATAAGCCTGCTAAAATCAATTCTTTACATCTTATATTAAATGGTAATTCATTTATCATCAAAAAGATTGGCCAAATAGAATATGTCGAACTTTCAAACAAAGGTGCCTCATCGGTATTGAAAATAACTGTCGCGTAACGGCGTCTGTTATTTTTCTTCAAACTGTGGACGAATTCCCGGTATCTTTTACCGTCATAAATATCGCGTAAACATCAATTTTCATCATTCCTATCATTCATGATATAATTGTAATATTCGCTGATGGCTTCTATTAATTTTGCGATCGGAGAAGCAACATCCATCATTACAAAGAAGTCCTTATACGAGTAATCTTTGACATCTATTTTCACATTACAAATTTGACATTTTAGAAAGCGATCCTTCCGTTCAATCTTTCCTAAGTAGGCACCACATTTGAAACATGTTCCGTAGAGTTTTTTACAATTTTTTGGGTAAAATAATTTGTCTATAAGATACCTAGTGTTTGGTAAGAACATGTACAAGTCATCATCATCGATCACGTCCAGAAAGTAATCATCAACTTCTTCATTGCTTTCCTACAATAATTGTAACAGGAACAATAAAGTATCTATTTCCACGAGAGTATTGAAACTTCTTTGAAGTTTATACAGTATTATCTATAATTGAGATTTCAGTTAAATAAGTAAATAATAAAATTAATATATAATATATACAGGGTGTCCCAGACTCAAGTGACCGGACTTATATGACCGTATAAAAATAAAAAAAATAAATCTAAAATTCCTTTTCCAAAAATCAGTTAAAGTTGTAGTTTTTGAGTTATAAAATATTTAAGCTGGTCCAATAAGGAGCGCCGTATAAACAATCGTGTGTGCGTGAGCGGGATTCCAACGTAGTGTTCTCCCGTCGCTAACCCCACCTCTGCGCTCGCTTCGATAACACTGCATTGGAATCCCGCTCACGCACACATGACTGTATATACGGCGCTCCTGATTGGTCCAGCTTAAATGTTTTATAACTAAAAAAACTAACACTTCAACTGATTTTTCGAAAAGAAATTTTCTATTTATTTTTTTTTTTATACAGCTATATAAGTCCGAACACTTGAGTCTGGGACACCCTGTATATATATAATACGCGTAAATTAATATTTGACAGGGTTTGCACTAATTCTGTTACTTCAAAAATTAACTGCTATCCTTTAAGGGGAGGCACAATCTTGAAATATTATTTCATGTATATTTTTTACGTAGGGAAAAAACCACGAGTAGCTAAAATAATCAAAATTATTTAAGGCTGTTATTGCTTTGAATTTTAATTTCAAATTCAAGAATTTCTCACTTTGACAAATTATTCTAGGTAAAAAAAGGACCAATAAAATTACATTAGGATCCCACCAGAAGTCAAAACTATGTGCTGGGTATGAGAAAAATCAGTACAAAAATGGTACTTTTAAATACTTGCGCCTGACTATCAAACAAGAAAAAAACTCCCAACTAATTTTTTCACAAGTCTCCAACAAGCTTATGTCACAAAGAAGTTCCGCTAACCCGAACAAAAGTATTAGAAATATCCCAACTAATTTTTTTATCGAATTTTCACAAGTGCTTCATGAATTTGTCCAAAAAAGAATTTGATCAATGGGAAAAAAGTACCACAACGGTCTCATTTTTTCCAGTGCTTTATTTACGAAGCATTTGTACAAAATCAAAGAAAATTAGTTGAATTTTTTGTAGTCCTTTTCTCCCATTGATAATCAATTTTTTGAAAACAAGAATCTATTAAACACTTGTGAACATTCGATGGAAAAAAGTGAGGACTTCTTGTGGTACTTTTGTGTCATTGTTTAGAATATTGTAGGAACATAAATGTATCAAGCACTTGTAAAAAATAAGAAGAGAAATTAGTTAGGAGTTTCGTGATACTTTTGTCCCAATGAGCAGAACTTCTGCTTTCTTGTACAGTGACTTTCTAATAAAAAGTGTCCAGCAGTGGCTTCACTCATATAAATATAACAATTACGTGTGCAAACTTCGATGTTGCATTTTCAATAGCGTCAATATCCTCTCCCAATGTCTCTACAATTTCAAAAACTGGAACTGGCAAGTAATGGTCGCTTTCGGTCGCTCTGTCGCGCTTCTCTTGAACTTTCCGTTATTGAAGTTTTGTTACATCTCACTTGGTTGTTGCTTGTTTTTGTACTTTTGTATATACGTAACGTGTACGGTCGTCTTTCCTGCTGAACTATGGCTGTGTGTTCGGAGTGTCAGATAGTGATAACCAGAGGTGGATCTGAAGTTTTTGCCTGTGTGAAGTGTGGCATTTTAATTCACTTGAACTGTGCTAATTTTGGAATCACCAAAAAATCATTTGAGAAACTTAAAAAAGGCCAAGTTGACTATATTTGCAAGGCATGTGCATCGTTGCCCACTTGTGCCACCTCTACGGCAGTCCCTGCTACCATTATGCAAAACTCTGACGAAAGTGCAAATGTCTACAACACCCACTGCCAGGATGTCGGTAATACAGGAGTTGTTCCTCCCACTTCTACCTTTGTCTCTACCTCTGAAATTGCGGCAACCCTACCCCCTGGTCTTGCTGAATTCTTGCGTAAAGTGGTCTCCGACGGACAAAATGAAGCGCTTGCACAGTTACGCCAAATTTTGACGAGAATTACAGAATTTGAAACTCGACAGCAAGAATTTAATGACAAATTAAATTCTACCCTTACACAAATCAAGTTGGAAGTCAGTGTGAATAGCGAGCGTATTAACACACTTGAAGCTGGTTCTGTATTACAAGTGGCGGAAATTGATGACGTCCAGAAGGGGGCTAAAGAATTGAAAGCCAAAGTGGTTACATTGGAGCATGCGCTAAATGTCAATGAACAAGCGGCGCTGCATGCTACCTTGGAAATTCATGGTCTCCCCATGAAGCCTAATGAGGACCTTGCTGCCACCTTGGACTCTATCGCCAGAGCTCTCGACGTTACTCTTCAAAAGGATGACGTTGTCAAGCTCTACAGGATAATTAAGGCGCCTCCTCCGACTAATTCTTCCCCCCCCTCCCCCGATCATAGTAGCCAAGTTCTGCAGACAAGAAATACGGGATAAGCTGATCGAGAGGCGTAAGATTAAGAGAGACTTTTCAACCTCAAACATTGGATGGGCAGACAACGAGAAACGCTTTATCTACCTTAGTGAGGCGCTCACTTCACTCAACAGGAAAATTTATGCCATTGCTCTAGGTCTTCGCAGAGAGGGAAAGATCAAATACCTTTGGATTTCCGGCGGAAAAATTTTCTGTCGAAAGAAGGACGGTTCGCCTAGAATTTACTTGTCGAACATACAATCTCTTGAAGGACAGCAATAGCAACCACTGTCTAATTCCATTATGTATTTGATTTTCCCCTCTCCAACCTTAGCTCTACCCTATTTGAAATGCTACATATATACTGGTAAATATATGTTTTTGATTATTGCTCTTTACCTTCTATTAACTCTGATTACTTCGATACTTCTGAATTTCTCACATTGTACCTATCTAAATTTTCAAAATAAGGGTACTCGATTATGTTTTTTTTTCCTCTTAGTACGCAACTTTTTTCTTTTCTCTTGCTATCTACCTGTTCACTGCATGCTGGCTGTTCTGGAGATTGTCCATTCTGAACATAAAAATCAACTTGCAATCTCATGTTATGTGTATCACTGCGCTTATTCAGTTTCGCACCGTCATTGCAAATTTATCCTTTTTATGCACTATTTCTATATATTAAGTATATTAGCGCTTACGAAATTTATAATTTTTACTTTGTTATGTGCGTTTTTCACTTTTATCAAATGTAATCATGATAACTGGATTCTGTTGGTTCTTAGTCTCTTTCACTTTAACGTTATGGAAAGGCTTTTTCGATCTTTTAACGTATCTCAGACACTTTTACGTCTAACTATATTGGAACTTTACCTATCACTTTTTGAATGGAAACCTCAAATATTTGTCACGTTAATGCTCAGTCCTTACCTGCCCACTACCATGAATTCACACATCACTTCAAGTCCTGTTCCTTTCATATCATAGCCGTATCTGAGACTTGGCTTACGCCTAACATACCCTCGAGCCTCGTAGCACTTGACCATTACACACTTTTCCGTAGGGATAGAGATGAGAGAAGACGGGGTGGGGTCTGTCTTTACATTCATGACAGTTTGAAGGGTGTACAGGTAGGAGTGAGTCCTTTCGCCAATTACCCTACTGCAGAATACCTTTTTATCAAGGTATCGTCGCCTCATGACAGTGTGTTGGTTGGTGTGATCTACAAACCTCCTAATGCTTCTTACTGTAGGGAATTTGAGACTGACATTTTTGATATAATACCTAATTATAATAACATTGTACTTACTGGTGACCTAAACACAAATCTTAATGCCACCAACAATTTAACAATTTAACAGCAAAATAACCCTCTCTCTGGGTTACAATTGCTTTAATAAATAAAAAAAATAAAAAATTTAACTAACTATTTAAAATCAGTTGTGTTCTCCGCCGGATTATCGATAGTTCCACATAATGCTACCCACCACACTGATCATTCCAGTACATGGATTGATATAATGATTGTCGACGATTTAGACAAAGTGCTTTCTTCCACTCAACACTCAATCTCATTCCTCTCAAACCATGACCTCATCAGCATCCAATATCTGTTCTCCTTTAACCCCTCTTCTAGTATAACCCCTCTGTCTATACGCAATCTCAAAATTATAAATGAAGCTGAATTTCTTGAACATCTATCCACCTATGACTGGAAATGCATTTTTACTAAAAGGGATATCAATAGGAAGGTGATTCGCTTAAGCACATTTTTAACCTCAGCCTTTGATAAATTTGCGCCTCTCCATACCCTGCAAGCTAAAAAGAAATTCACTCCCTGGATCACTCCTGTTATCAAAGATATGATGAAAGAAAGGGAGAAAAAACGTAGATTGGCCAAAAGAACTAAAAATAGTATCATTCAAGCTGAATTTCGTAAATTGAGAAACTTAGTACAAACCAAAATTAGGGATTCATACAATCAATATAATTACAACTCTATCAAAAACAGGAATAAAAATGAAAACATCTGGTTTTTCTTAAAACGGCTTGGACTTATTCCCCGTAAGCACTTGTCACCTGATAACAATTTCTCTCTTGCAGACCTTCTAACAGCCTTTACTACAAAGCCCACACCCCCTGTAAATGTCACTCCTTCTACTTCCTCAGTTACCCTTACATTTGATGAAACCAAGTTATTGTTTTCTGATATATCGCAAGAAAGCCTAGTAAAAAAACTTCTCGAGGTAAAATCGAATGCTCAGGGTTCTGATGGTATTTCAATGAAAATGATACGCCTTGCATTGCCAGTCGTTGGCCCTATTCTCTTGCACATATATAATGCATCTCTCCAGGTGGGTATATTTCCCGACATCTGGAAAGAGGCGATTATTCGCCCTATTCCTAAAATATCTAACCCTACATTTCCTAAAGACTTCCGCCCTATATCCATCCTTAGTGTCTTGTCTAAACCTTTCGAGCGTATCGTCCATCAGCAGCTTACGGCACACCTTGAAATTAACAACTTAATGGATCCAATGCAATCCGGGTTTCGTGGAAAGCATAGT
Source organism: Andricus curvator (assembly GCA_932195095.1). NCBI lineage: Eukaryota > Metazoa > Arthropoda > Insecta > Hymenoptera > Cynipidae > Andricus > Andricus curvator. The sequence continues at coordinate 53,666 of CAKNYM010040471.1, forward strand.
ACACTTACAGCTTCACTCAAAGTAACTTCTGACATTAAACTTGCAATAGATAGAAGGGAGATTACGGTTGTTGTTCTTTTCGACTTTTCTAAGGCATTTGATACAGTTAACCATAAACTACTATTGGCCAGGCTTAAATCGTTACACCGCTCCAATATGGTGGTTTTAATATCTATACCTTTGAACTTGGTAGAGAGCTTTGTTACTGCAACTATCATAAATATGCTGATGATTTTAAACTTTACCTCTCCGGACCTATTGCTACTCTTAAAAGCTTACTCCGAAAGGTACAGGAAGATATCGATATGGTTTTGCAGTGGTCCTCGACAAGTAGCCTCACTCTTAACCTTGCTAAAACTATGGCTATAATCATAGGCCCTTCTTCCTCTCCATCACTCGAAAAAATCGCCACCCTACCTCCGCTATTGATTGAGGGGCGTATCATTCCGTTTGTGGACTCTGCAAAAGATTTAGGATTCATACTTAATCGTTCTCTCACTTGGAATGAACAAGCTTCAGATATTTCGAGGAAAACATTTCGAGTCCTCCAACAGCTTAACAGAAATAAAGAATCACTTCCCACTCCTACTCGTATCCTCCTAGTTAAAAGCCTCATACTTCCTTTCTTTGACTACGGCTGCGTGGTATATGATGATATTACTGATGAGCTGAATGTCAGACTTGAGCGTGCGCTTAATGCCTGCATTCGGTTCATCTATAACATCCCTAAAAGTGAACATATTACTCAATACAGAGAAGCAGGACTTCTTAACGTCGCCAAGAGAAGACAATTTCATAAGGGTAACTTGCTTTATAGTCTATTTACTAATGAAACCCCGCATTATCTGTTTAATCTCTTCCATTTTATTGACAAAGATCAACCGACACATTCCAGACTCCGTGAAAGGAAAAAAGTACTAAAAATTTTACCACATCGCACGTGTAAAATGCAAAGGTCTTATATGATTCGTGGTGCCCGTCTTTGGAATAAACTACCTTCTACAATTAGAAATGCACCGTCACAATATCACTTTAGAAAACTTCTTTTTGCTTACTTATTAAACACCTCAAATTCTATCCTCGAAATCACTCATTGGTAATACTTAAGCCCAGCTGTAATAGTGATATATATAAACTTGTGCATGTATCCATTTCCTTTCAGATATGTATAATTAATTACGTTTATGCATAGTATTCTTGTTAAATATCTATTGCTTATTTTTATTTCTTTTATTTTTATTTTTTATTAATTGTCCGATCGATCGCTACCATATTCCCTACTACCATATATATATATATATACTACCATATCCCTGCTACCATATCCATATTTAGTATTAATATGTATCACCTGTTCCTTATAGGGCTGTCTAGCCCTAGGGACTTTTCACAAATAAATACAAAAAAATACAAATACAAAAACATGATGGCTTTCATTTGGAATAAGGAAATCATGTACAAATTTCTGCAAAAGTAACAAAAAATAAATTGTAAATGTTTTTTTTATGAGAATAATTTCATAACTAAATCTTGCATCTAAGTTATCTAACCTCAGAGCCTTCCATAGTCTTCTGTTCAGCCGTGTGAAGACTCAAAAAACTTTCTGCATTTTCTGAATGGTTATCACTGTTATCAGTTTCCATGGCAGACTTTTCATTGTCGTTACTGTCAGATGGAGGATCAGCTATCTCCTGAAATGAATTGTGCCAAATGTAAAAAAAATGATGAAAAAAAAGCAATAAAAAATGTGTTATTAATTATTAATATTTTTGGCCAGGAATCAGAGCTTGGCATCTTTTTTCCGCTGAAAGTATTTTTTTTTAATTTTGAGCCCCTCCAAATTCATAGTGAGCCCTGTTATTATTTTTTTATAGCATCTCCATGATAATGGCTCGTTTCCATGCCTGTAGAGCGGGAGCAGAATCGCGTTTTTCGAGCGTCGTGAGAAGAATGCCGTTTCTAGTCACTCTTGAGTAAAAAAATGACTTCAGTGAAAGATAAAGATCATATTCACGTCAGTGTGTAAATATCGTATCGACAGCAGACTATATTTCTTGAAGGTCAATTTTTGTAACAAAGTTAATAGAAGCGAGTACAGCGACAGTTTAGTCGTTCCTTTACCTTCAAAAACTATTTTACGTCTCGGTTTTCTCTTAAATTCTTTAACGATGATAAACCTACAGAGAAAGGGAGAGGGGCGGGAGGCTCAGAATTTTGAAAATTATCAGGGGGTCGGTTTAATTATGAATGAAAAAGCAAGAAAACATCTCAAAGATCATGGTTTTGTATCTCCCAGATTGTTGTGGGCTAGAATGAAGGTAGGAATCAGAAGATTATTTATCATACCGTGCTACGCCCTAGTTGATAGTGACCCGAGAGAAGTCAATGACGCCTTTTGGGACACTTTAAATGATACAATAAGTATTTGCGATCATGGTGAAAGAATAATTCTGCTAGGAGATATGAACGGATGGGTCGGTGTCCAACGTCAGGATACAGATGCAGAAAGGGTGCTACATATAAATTTGGGGATCCAAAAAGAAATAATGATACAAATACTTGGTTTAGACATCAACTGATCCACATGTACACCTGGCGTAAAGGAAATAGCCGCAGTATAATTGACTTTGTTATTGCGGATGAAAGACTAAGAGAACTAGTTAAAGATACAAGAGTCATGAGGGGTTTCGAATGCAGTACTGATCATTAACTCTTAGTCTCCAAAATAAATTTAGGGCGGGGATGGAGAAGAAAGAGAAAAAAAAGCGAATAAAGATTGAAAATTTACAGAAACCGGAAGTGCGAATAGACTTTCAAAATAGGTTAAACGAACGTATAGATGAGACAATTTGGAAGGGGTTATTAAACAATAAAGATATAGAGGACACGTGGACTTTGCTACGGGATATCATCGTTAAAACAGAGACCGAAGTATGTGGTACGGCGGTTGTAGGAAGAAAATCTGGTGATGCATGGTGGAATGATGAAATTGAGGTAGCCCAAAAAGATAAGAAAAGAAGCCTACAACAAAACGCTCAACATGACAGGTCTTAGCGATGAGGAGAGAAATAGGCTCAAGAATGATTACAGACACAAAAATAGGAAAGTTAAACGACTAGTCAAAGAGAGTAAAGAGAAAATCAGAACAGAAGAAGAGAACAAAATACAAAACTACTTTGAAGGAATTATGAAACTATTATATAAACAGTTGAAGGAAAGTAAAAGTACAGAGTTTGCCAGCATGAGAAACATCAAAGGTGAAATTCTATATGATATAGACGGGATAGTAGATGCTTTAAAAGACTCTTTTAAAGAACTATTAGGAGGTGAAGATATAGTACAACAAAACTGCGACATAGAACATAATACATTGGAAAACCCAATTGAAAAAGTCTGTGTCCCTGAGGTCAGAGACATAATAAAGAACTTGAAAAACGGTAAGGCTGCTGGTGTAGACAATATTAACTCTGAAATGCTTAAGTACGGTGGCGAGTATACAGGGTGTTTTTTTTAACTTGAGACAACGAAATATCTCGAAAAATACGCATCCTACGGAAAAAATGTCTGGAATAAAAACTTTTTATTTTCGAGGAGGAAAAAAGATTTGCTAAAATTTACCCCACCCCCACAGGAGGCAGGGGTGGGGGTAACTTTGTAATTTCAAATGGCAACCCCAATTTTTTATCACAGATTCAGATTCTCCTTTACGAAATACGTTTCGATACGCGATAGATGGCGCTGCAATTGCGAAAAATGAAATTGTTGACACTAATTTTAGCTCTACCCAGGAATAACGACGCGGACGTAGTAGTTGTCTATTCCCTTCGGGGTGCTTAATTTCGGTGAGTCCCCTTGCCTCTCACCATCTATCGGGGTGCTTGATTTCAGTGAGTCCCCTTGCCTCTCACCACAGGGATGCTTGATTTCGATTAATTATTTTACAATAAGTGCTCCAAATGGTGTCCTCGCACTTCGATGCACTTGTTAATCCGAGCTTTGAA
>CAKNYM010040472.1:0-32235 GCA_932195095.1 Andricus curvator
TAACTAGAAAACGGTTGCAGATAAATTGATGAAATTTGCAGGGCTTAGGTTTCTCATTAATATCTTGAAACTGACGGAAGGATTTCTAAAAATATTTATTGCAGTTTTTTTTAGCACTCAATAATATTTAAAAAAATGGTTTTTTATAGTAAAACTTTTTTCATGAGCATAATTCAAAGTTGATGCAACAATATAAGAGATTCCTTGGTTTGAGACGAATCGATTCACCTATAATATTAATACATTTTATCAAAGAGTAGGGAAGTTATGGTAATTTGTCTATTTTGAAAATCGGGTTTTTATAGTAAAACTTTTTTCATTAACATAATTCAAAGTTGATGCAAAAACAGAAAAGATGTGTTGATTCGAGTCGAATCGATTGACCTATAATAATAATAAATTTCATTGAAGAGTAAGGAAGCTATGGTAATGCATACTATTTGAAAATACGATTTTTTATATTAAAACTTTATTCTTCAACATAATACAAAGTTTATGCAAGAATATAAAAGATTCCTTGGTCCGAAACGAATCGATTGACCTATAACATTTATACATTTTATTAAAGAGTAGGGAAGTTATGGTAATTTGTATATTTTGTGGATCGGTTTTTTATAGGAAAACTTTTTTCATTAAAATAATTCAAAGTTGATGCAAGAACAGAAAAGAAGTGTTTATTCGAGTCGAATCGATTGACCCATAGCATTTATACATTTTATTGAAGAGTAAGGAAGCTATGGTAATGCATAATATTAAAAAACACGATTTTTCATAGTAAAACTTTTTTTACTAGCATGATTCAAAATTGATGCAAGAACGGAAAAGATTCCTTGATTCGAGGAAAATCGATTGATCTACAATATTAATACACTTTATTGAAGATTAAGGGAATTAAGGCTCATTTATATATTTTTAAAATCGTTTTTCATAGTAGAAATGTTCTCATTCTCATAATTTAAAGTTGATGCGAGAATTGAAAAGTTGAATCGATTGACCCATAGCATTTATACATTTTATTGAAGAGTAAGGAAGCTATGGTAATGCATAATATTTTAAAACACGATTTTTTATAGTAAAAATTTTTTCACTAGCATGATTCAAAATTGATGCAAGAACGGAAAAGATTCTTCGATTCGAGGATAATCGATTGATCTACAACATTACTACACTTTATTGGAGATTAAGGAAGTTATGGGTCATTTATAATATTTGAGTCATCTGTTTCAAATAGAAAAACCTTTTTCATCCACATAATTCAAAGTTGACGCATTAATAGAGAACACTTTTAGATCATAAATTTTCAATTAGAGCAATTCTGACAATTTTTGTAAAGAAATCATGAAGCTGGAAAAGGGACAGGGTGCTACAGAACTTTCCCCTTCCCTTTCCCAGCTCGAAAAATTATAATTTTGAAAACAAAATTTGATTTGTCTGATTTGTCTTTGTGTTAAACTTTTTTTTGTATTATTTTGTGGTTTTGCATTTTTTGTAAATTTCTATTTTTAAATTGATGAAAATGAAGACTTTGGTTTCTCTATTATTCAAAAAAATAACTAATGCTTCCCCTATGAGGAAGCAAATACATTTGCTAACGGGAAGCAAAGTGATCGTGAAATGGGCACCATATAATTAGAAATACACACAAAGTGGAAACACTCGAGATCCAATTCACAGCTAGTTTTTTAGGCTAGGGACGAAATGTGACGTTATAGAACCACAACGACTTCGGATGCGTATTCAGCGACCTCGAAAACATAGAATATTACCACTTTTCATAGACGGGAATAATGTTTCACCTGAAAATCAGCGTTTTTCTATGTTTTTTTAGATTAGGGACGAAATGTGACGTGATGGAGTGAAACTGTCTCCGGATTCGGATTCTGCGACTTCAAAAACGTAGGATAAGCCTATTCTGGTTTCTGGGCCTGAAAAGTTTTTTTTTGTGGAGCTGTGTAATTCATCTTTTTCGGTTGAAAATTCAAATACATGGTTAAATTACTGTGTTGATTCCTAAGAAACAGTAATGACTAAATTCACGAAAAAAAGTGACCTTTGAGAAGATCTGCTAAGGTCATCTGAAATTTTCCCTTCAAAATCGGTCTGAATGTTTCTCGAATCAATGAATTCCAAAATCGATAACGATAATTTCTCCTGGATGAAAGACAGATGTTAAAGCGTTTATATCTGTGTTTGATTGCACGTGTGCATAACGTATGTATCTGCTCATATGTCGACGTAATTCAAGCGAGTTTCGAATCACTATGCGTCAGTATTGTTAGATTGATTTTAGGACAATACGTTTGACATGATGAGATGGGTGATGAGGTTGGTTTCTATTAATACAGGTGGTAGGCTTTGTCGCTAATTAATTCGCAAATGTAATATTATTGGTAAGTAATCAGCCGCGCAATGTTCTGGGAAATCGTATATTCATTAACAATTGCGTCAGGAAACATATCCTACGTATCTGTACAAATTGTAATTTTTACTCTCAAATAAATTAAGTCAGGGGAAACCAGTACGAGGTGAATAAAAAAACTTTTCAAGATATAATATTGATAAATGATGAGCAAGTGGGGAAATTATTACATACCAAATTAATGCTGGAACATTAATTTCAAAGATAGCAATGCCATACCGTGAATTATACTAGGGTAGGGTGGGGCGAGATGAGCATAGTTGTCATTTTCACGTCAGTATTTAAAATCTGTTAATTTATTGCTTGAAAGTAAGTCGTTATATATATTCTACAAACATTTTTAATTGTAATTTTGCCAAGATAGAAGTAAATAAAAAAGTATATGCGGAATTAGAAACGAAAATGAAAAAGTAGTGCGCTTGGCTCATATCGCCCCACGCCTGGGGCGGGATGAGCCAGGCACTGGGGCGGGATGAGCCACTTAATTAAATGACTTATTATATATTATTTATAAGTAAGAGTACTGTTAAGTTAGAGTATTATGAATGAAAAACATATGTTACACATATTTTTCAAAAACTTACGAAACATTTAAAGTATTTAACGTTCAAATGATGCAATCCTTAATCCTAACCTCTACCGTAACTAACTCTACAAACATTGAATAGAAAAACGATTTATATCTGCATATCTTTTAATAATTGTATTACAGAAATTAATATAACCATTTTTCGACTTACCCGTGTACATTGTCTCAGTAAAAGTTAAATTCTACAGTAAGAAAACTCTCAAATACTAGACTGGTCTACTACATGACGCTGAATTTCATATATATACTGAGGATTTAAGCCGTTTTTTTAAATATTTTTGCCGTATTTTACAACCACAACCATATTTTTTCATTTTTATAGCATTTTACGAGTTTTCAAACAAAGTTACTTAAGAAATATACCAGAAAAACAGTGCTCTCTTCTGGCTGCCAGCAACTCATATTATTTTCTAATACAGACCTATAACAGTGCAGCTGTCAAACTTTTTCTGCGCATTTTTGTCGACAAGATTAGTTTTTTATACTTTTGCACCATAATTAACACACTGCACAATCTGATACAATGAAACATTGCATCTTAACCTACTGACTGCTACACAAGAGGTTAGGTTAATGCACAGGAAGAGGTGGCTCATTCCGCCCCAGAACAATGGCTCATTCCGCCCCATATGACAGTTGCAAGTAAAATCAAAATTTCACCTATTTCTGTTTTACAATTATATAAAAATCTGTTGAAAACTTGAGGTTTAATAAATAAGCTATCTAAATAACCACTGGAAAAACATCTAATATGTGATTTTGTGTGATTCTTGGACTTTCTCAACAAATGCAAAATAGCAGAATACAAGTCTTGAAATTTTTACTTTAGTTTTTTCAAAATGTATTCAACATTAGGCCAAAAATTTTTTAAAAAGAAGTTTGATAACGTTCTTCCTGATATTAGTACAAATAATAGTTACAAAAGAAATCATGGCCTGCGAGAAAATTGAGTGGCTCATCTTACACCCTATGCTCATCTCGCCCCACCCTACCCTAGCCATTTATCATATATTTTATACTTTTTTAACACGTTGCAATTTTATTCAGATGTATAAATTCATGTGAAGATAATCTAAAACTATTATTCAAAAATATTTTTTTATTTATACAGTGATTCTTTTTCTATGTGTTGTACAAATTGTCAACAATTTATTCAACTCGCACCGAATGACACTTCTCATAAAAACACGTAAAATAAATTTTCGATGAAAATTGATGGAATTAATCATTAGACAGTTGTAAAACCAAGAGTTTGATGAATAGAAAAAACTAGTAAAATAATAGTGAATGCAATTTTATTCCTTAAAAAATGATAATCTGTGAGAGGACAAAATTTTCATATTCATGTCAAAAACCCGCTTTTCAATTTTTCTGATCAAAAAGACATAGCAATATGTGAAAAATACATCTAGGTGGTGAAAAGGCTGATCATAAAACTCGTTTTTAATTTTCCTACTCATAAAAAAATCTTACAGAACTTTTGCTTCAAGACACAATCATGTTTTTTCGGAATTTCAAAATGTGTAGTCCGAAATCAAAAAGTGTGCAATGAAAAATTAACTTCATTTTCTAAGCACAATTTCCAGTTTTCTGACCTAATATTTTTAAAGAATTAAGATTAAACTTTAATGTTTATTCAAACTACAATTTTTTAGTCTATAAATTATCATAATTCCTATTTATTTATCGCAGGCTTCACATACTTTCAACTTTTTGTCGTTTTTTCACTTAAATGCGAACCGAATTAATAGAACCCAATAAGAAAATTCAACTATCTTTGGCTGAAAGTTAAATCAACTCTACGGTTAAAAAGTCTACTATTATATCTTTGGTTGAAAATTCATTCGCTTTCTTTAGAAATATTATTATTTGGTTCAAAAGTTAATTATTTTGTTGAAAATTTAACCATTTTTTTAAAAAGCCATCCTTCTTGGTTAAAAATTCGTATTTATTGCTTCGAAATTCAAATTTTAATGTTGAGAATTCAACTATTTTCTCGATAATTCGCCATTTTGTCTTGAAAATACAACAATTTCTCAGAAATTTTAACTATTATACGTAAAAATTAAACTACTTTGTTCAAAATTAATCTTTTTAGTTGATGTTTAATTATTTTAGTTAAGAATTCATTTCTTTGTTTGAAAATTTTACGATTCCATTTTTGGTTGAAAATTTAATTTTTTAGTTGAAAATTCAAAAATTTGGTTAAAATTTATGCGCTGCGTTAAAAATTTGTATTTTTTGGTAGAAAATTATTCCTCTTGGTTAAAATTTGAATTATTGGGTTCATGTGTACTCTATTAACAGTTCGTCTTTTTCGGTAGAAAATTAATTTTTAGGTTAAAAATTGATCCGTTTTAGTTGAAGATTCATGTATTTTGTTGAATCATCTCTTTTTTGTTAAATTTAACTGTTTTTGAATAAAAATTTGTTTTGCTTGCAACATCAAATATCACACTTTTTGTTGAAAATTCAACTCCTTGGTTAAAAATTTAACTATGTTATTGAAAATTCTTTTCTTTTGTTAAAAATTATTTTTTTAACAGAAAATTGAACTACTTCATTTTTGGTTAAATATTTATCTTTTTTTAGTTGAGAATTCAACAATTTGGTTTGAAATTTATTCCTTGTGTTAAAAAAACAATTGTTTGATTAAAAATCCGTTTTAGTTGTAGATTCATGTACTTTGTCGAAAAATCGTCTTTTTTTTATAAATTCAACTGTTTTTGAATAAAAATTTGTTTTGGTTGCAATATCAAATATCACATTTTTGTTGAAAATTTATCTCTCTAGTTTGAAAATTTCACTCCCTGGTTGAAAGTTAAACTATTTTCTTGAAAATTATTTTTTTTATTAAATATTCATCATTTGATTTGAACATTCATCTCATTGGTTGAAAAATTATTTCTTTGGTTAAAAATACTTGGATTGGTTAAAAAATAGTTCGTTATAAATTCAACTGTTTGATTGTAAATTCAAGTGTATTGTAGAGAATTTGTCTTTTTGGATTGTAAATTCAACAATTTGGTATATAATTCATCTGTTTTGTACAAAAAAAATTGATCGTTTTTAGTTTAAAAATTCAACTATTTGGTCGAAAATATATGTAACTTATTTATTTATTGAAAGTTCATTATTTAAAATGAAAATTTGACTATTTCATTTTTGGTTGAATATTTATCTTTTGTAGTTTTAAAATGTAACTATTTGGTTGAAAAATTCATGTACTTTAGTGAAAATTCGTCTTTTTTATTATAAAATTAATCTGCTTGATTGAAAATTAATCCTTTTGGTTGGAAATTATTCTTTTGGTTTGAAATTAAATTATTTGGTTGAAAATTTAACTGTTTTGTAGAAAGCTCATCTTTTTGGCTTCAAAATTCAACATTTTGGGATGAAATTTTTTCTCTTTATTGACTGACAAATCTTTTTTGGTTGAAACTTCAACTCTCATTGACAATTCGCGTTCTTCATTTGAAAATTCATTTCTTTTTGGTAGAAATTTCATCTTTCTTGGTTAAAACTGTTTTTGATTAAAACTGTGAAGGTTCTCCTGATTAAAATATCGAACTATAGCATTTTTTGCTGCGAATTTGTCTTTTTTTGGTTAAATATTTATCCTTTGTAGTTTTAAAATTCAAATATTTGATTGAAAAATTCATGTACTTGACTGAAAATTTGTCTTTTTTATTATAAAATTAATCTTCTGGATTGAAAATTAATATTCTTGGTTGAAAATTAATCTTCTGGTTTGAAATTAAATTATTTGGTTGAGAATTCAACTGTTTTGTAGAACGCTCATCTTTTTGGCTTCAAAATTCAACATTTTGGGATGAAATTTTTTCTCTTTATTGACTGAAAAATCTTTTTGGGTTGAAAATTCAACTCTTATTGAAAATTCGTGTTCTTGATTTGAAAATTCATTTCTTTTTGGTAGAAATTTCATCTTTGTTGGTTAAAACTGTTTTTGATTAAAACCGTAAAGGTTCTCCTGATTAAAATATCGAACTATAGCATTTTTTGCTTCGAATTTGTCTTTTTTGGTTAAAAGTTGAACTTATTTGTTAATTCATAAGAAACAGTGAGATTTAACCAAACCCCCCGATCCCCCAAATTGTATTGTATTACTTTATTTTCGGGCAACCGCTAACCAAGATCACGAAAAAAATTCATTCGGCAAAAATTATTTAAGGTTGGGTGGTCGTTCTAAATTTGGGAAAAATATTTTACGGCCCCGATGGAATATAATGATGAATTTTCGATTAGACTCGAAAGTTATTTAAGTCTTTTGAATAAGCAGTCTGTGTACTCAGTATTTTCAGAGTAATGGCTTTTAGTACCCTTTAGCTCGCCTTGCTTTCTGCCTATTCAACTTCCTCCTTTCCGCGTATTCTAACCATCGACAAATCTCAACTTATCAGCTCTTTGAAGCGTGCAACGTTTGATGGGTTTAATAATGTCGTAATACGACGTAACCGTTCTATTGGACGAACTCGTTTCATAAGCCTGACTCAAGCCGAGAAGGGTGCTGATAGGAGGTGAGGTGCATTATGAGCTAAACATTTGGACGTAACAGGGACGGTTACCCGTTGAGCTGCCTTATTCGCCAGAAGCCAGAAGCCCTTTGTGAGATTGGCCACTACGCTAATGAAGCGTCATACCATATTAATTCCCAGTGCGTTCAAATTTAAACCACCTTTTTACTATAAATTCTCATGTCTGAAAATATCTTAGCTTTCTATTTTTGATCCTAATTTATATGGGCGATTTTGTGGAAGCTTTGACATTCATACTCCTTAATTGGAGCTTATGGAATTTTATTTTAGAGAATTCCGATAGCTGTCAACATGTTTGAGAGAAAAAAAATGTAACTTGCATACAAATAAGGGAACATCCACATTAGGGTGGCTCAAAAATGCATGCCAAGATTTTTTTTTCATGCTAGAGGGCAACGATCCCCTCCATTTTGTTCCAAATCCGAAAAAATGCTTAATTTTTGTTTTTCGTTTTTTTAATTTTAACTGCTGTTGCTTTTGACTTGAAGTTTTCCATGTAAAATGCATGGGGAAAAATCACTTTTTTCAGTTTTTGAAATAATTTGTTAGGGTTTGAAAAAATGTGAGGGGAAAGTATAGAGGCTTGTAGAGAATTATCCAGCGAAGAATTTCATGTATCGGAGATGTGGGTTTGACACCCATAACACACCCCAACGAGTCCCTGAAAAACTACCAATAAAACCAAAAATATCAATTCTCCATAAAAAAGATCATAATAACGAAATAATTTTCAATTATTTAAACAAATGGAATTTGTCAAAATAATTTTTTTTCCTCAAAATTATTACTATTGGTCTACTGGAATATTTATTAAAAATAATTTATCAATTTGTAAATATTTAAACAAATGTAATTTGTTTGAATAATTTTTTTTCGAAAATTAGTTTTTTTCCTAAAAAATTATTACTATTGGTCTAGTGGAATATTTATTAACATTAGTTTATTCTTTTTCAATTATTTAAATTGGAATTTGTGTTACTAATTTGTTTTTCAAATTTTATTTTCTTCATGAAAATCATTATTGTTGGTCTAGTGGTACATTTAACAACATTGATTAATTAATTTTCAAATATTTACACAAATTCCATTTGTCTAAGAAATGTTTTTTCCAAAAATTCGTTGAACTGGTAGTTTATTATTGTTAAGCGACATACATTTATTTTCAAATATTTTGCAATTGTTAAAACAATGAATTATTATTTATATCCAACTAATAATTTAATTTGTTTGCTTTTTTCTTATATAATGTTAATCTATATTGTCTATCACTGTGTCGCGACACAATGTTGTTTTTTCCTATCTGGGAACTTTTTCCTATACTCTTCAACCAAATGCAATAAAAATTGGTTTTGGTCCTCATCTTTTGTTATAAATTGTTGTAATCAGATATCAATTTGACGGCTCTCTCTACAATATCGTTGCCTACTTTGAGTTGATTAACAATTTTCTTTCCTTTCTTGTAGGCTTCATTTTCCAACCAGTGTGAAGAATTTTCTTGAAGAAAGGATGTTTCTATCTTGAAAGCTGAGAAGAATTTATTTGAATCTTCCGGAATGAAGTATTCAATTTCTTTATTCAGCAGTTCCTTGTATGTGTCTCCTTTGATTCGTTTATAATCCAAAATACTTTTCTTAGATTTCTGTGTTAAAGCCTGCACAATTAAGTTTTTTGCAACTGCTGGAATTTCATCATCGAAGAAAGCTAATGCAGCTGTTTCAGGCACAAGATATCAAAGATATCCGCTCATCTTTTCTTAAACGGCAGTAGAAATTCCATTATCCTGATTTGCAAAGGAGTGAATCGATTTTAACATCTGAAGGTCTTCTTTTGACGCATTGGCATCAAATTTCTCGGCAAGAGTTAAGATCAATTGTTTAATTTTTAATTCATTTAATTTTTAATTAAATAACAAATGTTGATAAACATTCCACTGAAGAAATAATAATAATCCTGAATAAAAAAAAATTTCAAAAGAATATTATTTAAACAAATTCCATTTGTTTAAATGATTAAGAATTAATAAATTATTGTTAATAAATCTTCCACTAGACTAATAGTAATAATTTTTAGGAAAAAAACGAATTTTCGAAAAAAAATTATTCAAACAAATTCCATTCGTTTAAATAATTAAAAATTAATTAATCAATGTTATTAAATATTCCATTAGACCAATATAAATAATTTTAGGTGAAAAAATATGAGAATACAGTGCTCAAAAGGTCGTTTTTATGAAGAATTGTTATTTTTGGTTTTAAGGGTAGTTTTCAGGGACTCGTAGGGGTGTGTTAGGTGTGTAAAACCCATATGTCCGATGCATGAAATTCTTCGTTGGATAATTCTCTACAAGCCTCTATACTTTTCCGTCACATTTTTTCAAACCCTAAAAAATTATTACAAAAACTATAAAAAGTGATTTTTCCCCATGCAGTTTAATGGGAAACTTCAAGTCAAAACCGGCAACAGTTAAAATCGAAAAAAACGAAAAAAAGTAGGCATTTTCTTTTTTCGGATTTGGAACGAAATGGGGGGATCGTTGCCCTCTAAAAAAAAGTGTTTTTGTGCCACCCTATTCTGTCTCTCCAAATCTTCAACCTAAAGTCGGGGCCAAACGTCGAGGCCCTATCCTAATTTTGATTACAACTCGTTAAAAAAATCTCTGAATTGTTTAATAAAAAGCATCTGAAAGCTTAAAGTCTTCTGAATTCAACGATGTGACCACATTTGACCTAAAAAAATTTTGTCAATAATTAGAGGGCAAAACATCCCACAAAACAGGGTTTTTTGGCCTCCTTTTTCAAGCGTCAACTTTCACCTGTTCCCGGAAAGCGGTCGACGTTAGGAAAAATCTGAAAAAATGTACAGATATTCTTTGAACATTCTTTAATGCTGTTGAAAATTCTGAAGTATTCAATAATTTACTTTTTACGGGAAATTATTTACAAATAGTTTATCTTGTTTGACCAGATCACGTGCCAACACTGATTGAATTCGGAAATTTTTAAAATGATATTTCTTACCTAAAGTATTTGTAAATAGATCCGTGTAAAAAGTAAATAATTATATAAATACATTCTCTGATAAAAAGTAAAACTTAAAGCCATGTCGATACGTTAAAGACTAATCTTGTCGAAAAAAAATTAGTAGTTACATTTTGAAACAAATAGTTGATTTTGTATGCAAAACAAAAAAAAATTTTTAGAAGACAGTTTAATTTTCAACCCAAAAAGTTAAATTATTGGCAAAGCAGTTGAATTTCCCACAAAAAATATGGCTTTAACAAAATAGTTGAATTTTCAACAAAATAGTTAATTTCTTAACAAAATAATTAAATTTTCATCAAAGTAGTTAAATTTTTCATAAAATAGCTTAATTTTTAACTTTTGAAGATGAATTTTCAACAAACAAGATTGATTATCAACCTAAAGGCGAATTTTCCACAAAATATATAAATTTACAACCAAAAAGTTGAACTTTTAAACAAAAAAGATATTTTTTCAACAAAAAATGTAAGAGCTAAATTTTCAGTTTGAAAACTAATTTTTAACAAAAAAAAAGGCTTTTTAACAAGTTGAATTCAACTAAAAAAGGCGAATTTTTAACAAAATAGTTAAATCCTTAACCAAAGTAATGAATTTTCAAAACACAAGAATAATTTTATCTTCAGACAAATTTTACACCAAATAGATGTCTTTTTACATAATAGTCAAATTTTCAATTTTAACTATTAATTTTTAACTAAAAATGTAATATTTAGATATATGGAGGAGAAAATTAATTTCCAACGAGAAGAAAGGCTGAATTTTCGACCCGAAAATATTAATCTTTAACAACAACAAAAATTTACGATTAAATCATTGAATTTTATATTAAATGATAAATCTCCAAACAAAAAAAGGCAGGTTAATATTTTAACGTAAACAGATTTCAATTTTAAATTAGAAACAGTCGAATTCAACCAGAAAAGACGATTTTTCAATAAAATAGTTGAATCCTCTATCAAAATGGATTTATTTTGCAACCAAGTATTTTGAACCCAACAGGATGCATTTTCAACCAAGGAGATTAATTTTTTACAAAAAAAAAAAAAAATTTCAAACAAAATGCATGAATTTTGGACCAGAAAAATTACGTTTTTAACCTCAATTTGATTATTTACATTTTCAGCAAAGAAAATTAATTTTCGATCAAAAATTTGTTTTTTTTTTTGCTAGATACTTCAAATTTCAACCAAAAAGATGAATTTTCAACTAAAATGACGAATCTTCAGAAAAAATGTTCAAGAAATGAGTTCAATATTCAACCAAAGTGCTGAATCTTTGAAGAAAAAGTTGATGTTCTAACCTAGAAGATTAAATTTCTACAGAAAAAGATAAATTATCATCAAAATTTATGAACTTTGAACCAAATAGTTGAATTTCAAACTAAAAAAGTTACATTTTTAGCCAAAAATGAAATAATCAATTTTTCAGTTTAAAACATTAATTTTCAACAAAAACAGGAACGATTTTTTAACAAAATAGTAAGTTTTTGAAAAAAAAAGATAAATCTTTAACCAAGAAAATATATTTTTAACATACTAGTTAATTTTTCCAGCCAATAGTTGGATTTTTCGACCAAAAATATGAATTTTCAACAAAATAGTTGTGTTTCTAACAAAATAATTAGATTTTCAATTCAGTAGTAAATTTGTTAAACAAGCGAGATGAATTCTGAACAATAAATATAATATTACACTCTGTAACAAAAAAAATTAGTTTCAAGGAAAATATTCGGATTTTCTTTTTGGTTTGTAATAATTCTATTCTACTCGGTGGGTTTCCTATCACCACTACGTAGCGCGTCCTCAGGTTGCGGATAGAGGAACGGCCCGTAAGGCTGAACAGCCCCCAAGGTTAACTGCGAATACAAGAATAAGCAGTCGCGGACAGCCGATAGGAGCCAGTCGTGGGTGTGGTGAATCTAGCACTGGTAAAAATAGGTGCACGACAACCATGGCTTGGGGGGACCCACCCATTCGCGTTCATACACAATGGGTGGGTTCTGGCAAGCCAAGGTGCAGCGTGTACCCACCTAGAAACTATACCCGAACCAAAACTAAAAATCTTGTAAGGGAAAAATCCTGCTGCCCATTGGACACTGCAGCGATGACACTGCCCGCAAGGGATGTGTGGAATGATTCGCCTGCATAGGGCCAAAGGGGTATTGATGCCAGTAGGCGCGCTGCCTTGCAGGGGGACGTTAGGGTACGAGGATGAAACTGTAATGTGTCTGACGACAAGTTGACATGGTCCTTGTCAGAGTCGGAAAGCTCCCATACTTAGACCTAGGGAGGTATGGGGGTTATCACTCCTGGGACAGTGGACTCACCTACGATCGGAATAGGATCCTAACGTGCGGACTATCTTGAAACTACCATGGCTAACTTGCAAAAACAAAAAACTACAGTTAAAGATCTAAGGGTGGGAACTCTAAACGCGCGTAGTCTAAAAACTGGCCGACTTAGCGAACTCATTAAGATAGCAATTGACTACAAAACTGACGTAATAGCACTTCAAGAAACTTGCTGGTCGGGCGATTTCGCGTCAATTTCTAAGGATGACTATACTTTTCACTATGGGGGAGCTAAGGGGCAAAGACTGGGGACTGGTTTTCTTATTAATAAACGAATTTCGCAAGCACTTATCGACATGCAATTCATTAACGACCGGTTATCATACATTGTACTAAAGGGTAATTTCAGCAAACACGTATTAATCAATGTGCACTGCCCCACCGAGGACAAAGACGAAGACACTAAAGATCTTTTTTATGAAACAATCGAGCAGGTTTTTGACAAGTTCTCAACGTTTGACGCAAAAATAGTATTGGGGGATTTCAACGCGAAAATTGGAAAAGAACCAATGTATAGGCCTACAATAGGATCAGAAAGTTTGCATGACGTCAGTAATGATAATGGAACCAGAGTAATAAACTTTGCAGCTTCAAAGAACCTCGTTGTCAAAAGCACATATTTCAAGCATAAAAATATACATAAGGCCACCTGGACATCACCAGATGGTAATACTCACAATCAGATTGATCACGTTCTAATTGACAGAAGACGTCATACAAACATTCTCGATATAAGATCGTATAGGGGAGCGGATTTAAATTCAGACCATTTTCTCGTGATAGTAAACTAAGATCTAGGCTAGCGTTAAGTAAGAAAACAAGCCGCACAGAGCCAACAGTTCGTTTCAATATAGATAAGTTCAAAACAGCAACAGAAACATTAAATTACCAAGTTGAGATTTCTAATAGTTTCGACGCTCTCCAAGAACAGAGAGACGATAACAATAACCACGAGGAGGACCCGGAAACCCTGTGGAGCAATACGAAAAAGGCGATAAAGGCAGCCGCGAAACTTACGATAGGTTTTAAGAAAGTAGCCAAAAGCAAACCATGGTTTGACGAAGAGTGCAAACTCTGGTTTGAGAAACGTCGGAAGGCCAGACTAAGTAGTTTACAAAATAAGTGCGATCAAACACATAAGAAATATCTCGAGATTAGCAAAAGTACAAATAGGCTCTATAGATCCAAGAAAAGGGAGTGGGAAAAGAATAAAATACTAGCAATAGAAGCGCATAATAAACAAAATAACCCGCGTGAGATGTACAGGGGAATCAATTCTATAAGGAAAGGCTTTCAAAGTAGAACGGAAGTAATGAGGGACGAAAATGGCAATCTAGTAGCCGATGCGACAGAGAGACTGAATTTATGGAAAGATTATTTCGATAAACTATTAAATGTACGCGAAGCCCCCGTTGAAGGTAATCTCGGCGAAATCCACACTGCTGATCTATTAATTAACGATCCTACTGATATAGAAATAGAAATGGCCATAAAGAAGTTGAAAAATAACAAAGCCGCGGGCATCGATGACCTACCGTCAGAACTGATAAAAAATGGAGGCCCTTGCCTCACAAGGCAAATTTGTAAATTGATACGCGCAGTTTGGAAAACAGAACGCATGCCGGAAGAATGGAATACCTCTATCATTATTCCCATCTTCAAAAAAGGCGATAAAACTAACTGTAACAACTATCGGGGAATTTCACTTGTGCCCTCGTGCTACAAGATCCTGTCTAATGTTATCCTAAGTAGACTAACTCCTTTTGCCGAGGAAATCATTGGGGATTACCAGTGTGGATTCCGCCGAAACCGATCTACAAGCGATCAAATGTTTACAATTAGACAACTGTTAGAAAAGAAATGGGAATTTAAAGAAGCAGTACATCAGCTATTTATCGATTTTAAAAAAGCTTACGACTCTATCATACGCGCGCGAATGTACTGGATCCTAGAGTTCTTGGGTGTGCCAAGAAAATTGGTTAGACTTATCGAAATTTGCCTAAGCGGCAGTAAGGGTAGAATACGCGTAAACGGTAGTTTATCTGAAGAGTTTTCGATCCGCGATGGCCTGAAACAGGGCGATGCACTTTCGTGCGTCCTTTTTAACTTAGTTTTAGAATACGTGGTTAGGCAAGTGCAGGCGAATCCGACCGGTGCTACCCTCAATGGGGTAATACAAATTCTTGGATATGCGGATGATCTCGACGTACTAGGGGATGATAAAGAAACGGTAGCTAAAAATGCAGAAATCTTGATCGCAAAAGCCAAAGAGATTGGCTTGGAAGTTAGCGAATCGAAGACAAAATATATGACCGTCGTCAGGTCCGGACAAAGTAATCAAGACGGGGATCTAATGGCCGGAAATATGAAATTCGAAAGGGTTAACGAGTTTAAATACCTCGGGTCTATTATAACTAACGAAAATAAGATTAAAACGGAAATCAATGCGCGGCTACACGCTGGCAATGGGTGCTATTATGCAGCAAACACGCTACTAAAATCGCGATCGCTATCTAGGAACATCAAAGTAAGAATTTACAAAACGATAATAATGCCGGTCGTCATGTACGGGTGTGAAACGTGGGCGCTGACGAAAGGAGAAGAGAATAGGTTTAGAGTTTTCGAGAATAAAGTACTTAGAAAAATCTATGGTCCAAAAAGGGACGAAGAGACCGGCGAGTGGAGAAAACTGCATAATGATGAGCTGCACGCTCTCTACGGGTCAGCAAATATTAATAGAGTAATGAAAGCGCGTAAATTAAGATGGGCGGGGCATGTAGCAAGAATGGGCAATGAAAGAACAGTAGCGCAAGTTTTAAGAGGGAGACCGACTGGTAAGAGACCCCTAGGCAGACCGAGAAACAGATGGGAGAAAAATGTAAGGGATGATCTAAAAGAACTAGGACATGATTACTTAAACTGGATGGAGAATGCACAAGACAGAGATATGTGGCGGTCTCGGGTAGATGAGGCAATGAACTTTCGAGTTCGAACTGCTAATCTATAATAATAATAATAATAATAATTCTATTCACATTCAAGCAAAGAAACGAGAAGAGGGTGATTATTTTTGAGAAACTGAAGAAAAATAAGAATTCTTTTAAAAAGGTATTCTCATACTAGTATCAAATTTTTTGAACTCATTATTAATTATTGTTCGATTAACGTTTATATAAAATTCCATTTATATTTCGTATTTAAAAATATTTATGGGATCAGCTTCAGTGTCACATGATATTTGGAGAGGGGGGGGGGGGGTCAACGAAATGTCACAAATTGTCACAAGAGGGAGGGGTGAGTCAAAACTCACAATGTAGTTTCGATTAATACTTATCACTTTAGTTTGTGATAAATAAATAATTGCTTTCTGAACAAAGGAAATTTGGTATATCCTTATTATGTTAAATGTCCCATTCCTGTACGTTGATTTGGGAGAAATTTCAGAAAGACATTTTTTAATTGTTCAGAGGAATAAAATGTGGTCGCGAGAAACTCGGGAAGACACCGGAAATTTCAAATTGCCTGATCACCAAGAACCCTATTTTTGATACAATTGCAGAAATTTAAGGGTAATACTCGAGCTGAAACTCAAGAAATTTAAAAACTGAATTTCTCTCTAAATAATTAAAAAATCTGTTTCCTTAATTAAAGTTCTAAGATCAACAATTGAATTCTGGGACTATAACTGGAAAGTACGGAACAGGTCGATACAAAATTCTGCTTTGCGGGAACCTAGAAGGAAGGGTTGCTGGTGTCGGAAGTAGACCCGGGAAAGCGTTGTGTGGCACTCGTTTGGAGGGAAGGGGGTCTGCAAACGGAAACACGGGGACCATCGCCGGATATTGAAAATACCTCGAGAGCTTCTGGACACACAAACATACACCGTTTTACCACGGTATGCCAGTCGAACTGGTCCACAGGGAAGTGGTGGGGGTAGTGGTGCACATAGAGATGTGAATGGGGAGAAAATGTGACCGACAAGGACAGAAGTTTAGTGCAAGAGAGAGCTTAACTATGAAGTTCAATATACGTCAAATCGTGAGAAATACTCTACGTAACGCGTAGAAATGAGCGTATAGGAGAAAGTAGCGTACAGTAGAGAGAAGCTTATAGAAGAGAGAACCTTATAGAAGAGAGTAACGTATAGGAGAGAGAAGCGTATAGCAGAGAGTAGCGTATAGAAGAGAGAATCTTATAGAAGAGAGAAGCTTATAGAAGAAAGTAGCATATAGAAGAGAGTAGCGTATAGAAGAGAGTAGCGTATAGAAGAGAAAAGCTTATAGAAGAGAGTAGCGTATAGGAAAGAGAAGCGTATAGCAGAGAGTAGCGTATAGAGGAGAGAAGCATATAGAAGAGAGAAGCTTGTAGAAGAGAGAAGCTTACAGAAGAGAGTAGCGTATAGAAGAGAGTAGCGTATGAAAGAGAGTAGCGTATATAAGAGAAAAGCTGATAGAAGAGAGTAGCGTATAGCAGAGAGTAGCGTATAGATGAGAGAAGTCTATAGAAAAGAGAAGCTTATAGAAGAGAGTAGCGCATAGAAGAGAGTAGCGTATAGAAGAGAGAAGATTATAGAAGAGAGTAGCGTATAGAAGAGAGAAGCGTATAGAAGACAGTAGCGTATAGAAGAGAGTAGCGAATAGAGGAGAGTAACGTATAGGAAAGAGAAGCGTTTAGAAGAGAGTGGCGTATAGTAGATAGAATGCAAGAAAGTCGTAAACGATTATATTCTCATGTGCTTGGGGTTCGGAGAGGGACCATTCTAGAATGAATTTATGTCTAGTGCCCTAGAAGTCACTGAAGGTAACGTACATTCGACAGAAAGGTAGTGAGATTCCAAGCGATGCAGAAATATCATGTGTTAGTATAATAGAGAGGAAGGGAAAGAGGTTTTGAGCACTTGGCAGTAAAAGCGTAAATGTTATTAAAATACCTATCACGAGTAGGCTATTATCGTTAAGGAATATGCAATTGTTAGAATTTAATTAGAGCTAACATAAGTGAATTTTATTACTGTGGTAGTGCTGCTATTCATGTTTTATTCAATGGGGGATGTAGGGATCTTTATATGAGAACAATAGGAGCAGATATATTTATCGATTAATTTATAAATTGTGTGCATTGTGACGTAGTATAAAATTTACAATATGCAGAGCAGAATTCACGAGACTATTAAAACTATTTGACACTTTTTTTTAGCGATGTCACTATTCTGACACTATTTTGACAAAGACACCACTCATGCCATATTCGCATCTCAAGCATATCCGCCATATAAAAAAATCTAAAATTTCAACAGATTTTAAAATATTTTAAGGAATTTCTGAAATGGTCATGACATTTCAAAAATTTTAACAGATTGTAAGGTATTTTAAAGAATTTCAACTCATTTTAGGGATTTGAAAGGTTTGTATAGGGTTTCAAAGCTTTTAGAGAATTTGAAATATTCAAAGGGTTTTTGGAGAATTTGAAACATTTAAACGGATTTGTAGAGATTTCAAGAATATCCAACTGATATCCTGGAATTTCAAAGTCTAAAATTTTGGAAATATTCTTTAAAGATATTAGAAGTTTCAACATAATCCATGGGATTTCAAAGTATTTCGAGGTATTTGTAGGGACTTTACCAAATCTACGTGGTTTTATAGGATCTCTAAGGACTATAAGGATTTACAAAATTTCAATAGATTTCTGAGAATTTGAAAGATTTCAGGATATTTGACAAGATTTCAAGAAATTTCGAGGAATTTATTCTGAAAGGATATCAAAGATTTCATGGGATTTTATGGGGTCTCAGAGAATTTCCAAAATTTAAACATTTTTAAAGTTATTTGAAAAGTTTTTAAAGATTTTTAGATACAGTCAGGGATTTCAAAAGATTTTAAGGAATTTTACAGGATCTTTGAAAACTTTGAAGGATTTTAAAGAACATAGCGTATTTTAAAAGATTCCGAGAAATGTTATGAGATTTGAAAGACTTTAGCGGTATTATGAAAAATGTCAAGAGATTAACAATTTTTCAAGGAATTTCAAATTACTTGCTAAGATTTAAGAAGATTTAAATGATTTTGAATATTATAAGGAATTTTACAATACTTGAGGTGTTTATTAGATTCCCAAAGAAATTAAAAGTGTCCGTAAGATTATAATGAATTTATATATATTTCAAGGGATTTGAAAAAAATTTAAGAGTTTTTCAGGGATTTCAGAGGATTTTAACGGAATCAAAAGATTTTTAATAAATTTCAGTAGATTTCAACGGATTAAAAAATTTCAAGGATTGTCAAAGCTTTTAGGGTATTTTTTAAAGATTTCTAGGAATCTGAAAGAATAACAAATATTTCACGGGAGTTCGAAGGGCTTTATACGATTTTTGTGGGATCTAAGATAAATTTGATAAATTTCCAGGGATTTTAACGGATTTTGAGGAGATTAGTGTATATTTGAAACAATTTCAAGAGATAGCACTATATTTAAGGGACTTGCAGGATATCGGAAGAAATTATAAGATTCTAAGAGATTTATACGTATTTTAACTGATATTGGATATTTTAAGGGACTTAAAAAGATTGACGAGTTTCCCATGGATTTTTAGAGGCTCTTAGCAGATTTCATGAGACCTGAAGGATTTCAAAGGATTTTAAAGCTTTTAGGTTATTTTAAAAGAGTTGACAGAATTTCACTTTATTTTATGGAAAATGTATGTTGTACACCATATTTAAAAGATAGTTAATCCCTCGATTCAATATTTAAAAATTGCATGACACTATTTTGCTACTTTTTTTCACACTATTTTGAATATCTGATATGAGTGCGAGGCCTGCATATGTGAAAATTCAACAGAGAAATAACTTATTCCTAATTCATCTGAATGTCTATCTGGTTCAGTGTGAAATTAACACGATATTTGATAGTGCAATATCCAAAGGGAATGACGTATTTGAAGCCTGTTTGGTGTGAAGTTACATTCACACATTTTATTACAAAAATAATCCTTTTTATTTGAAAATTCACGTGAGTCAAGTTTAGGCGGGGTAATCCACCATAATTTTATGTAATCCAGAGTAATCCTATGCAATCCGGTGTAATCTTTAATAATCCAGATTAATCATGCATATAGAGGTGATCCAGGGTAATCAATTATAATTCGGGGTAATCCAACTGCGCCGGACGACATTTTTAGCAGTTGTTTTTCCCTCGCCTTGAACTCATAAATTTTGAGAGTCACTAGAAGCCGCCAAATCCTAAGATTTAAAAATTATGCAAAAATGACGAGTTTACTTTGTAAAAGGAGTAGAATGAGATTCTTTGACATTTTAGCATCAACCACGACGATACGCAGACCACGCCGGAAATAAGACGAAGCGAGCCAAAACAACCTAACAGAGTTTTCTTCTGTCCTCGAAGAAAAAGGTCTTTGTACAGCATTTGTCTGTGCTTTCTTGTTCACTGGTTTTCTCGACTTAAATAAAACGGATGGATTCTCCAGTACGCATTTCAAAGAGGACACAAAGTAACCCGCCTCTGTCCGTTTAGTATTATTTCCATATTATGTTTCTTTTTTCTTCTGAAATGTAAAACTCCTGACAAACAGGGGCGCCAACCCTGGATTGATCCAGAATATTGGGGGATGTATAGGGTGTATAAATTAACTAAAAATTAGTGAATTAGTTAATTAAGTCGTTCGAACCTCTCCCTCTCATACTTTCCCGCCCACTCCCCGTACTTTCCTCTATCCCTCCTACTTCCCCTCCATTCACTTCAACCTTCGATTCCCCTGCCTTCCACAACTGCTAAGTCCTCTACATCCTCCACTCCTCTACTCACCGTGATAATACTCCCTTTCTCCTACTTTCCGTCCCCAGTTATCACTTTCCCTCCCCTGCTCACCCACACTACCCTACTAGCCATCCCTTCACTTCCCTAACTATCCTCCCTCACTTCCAGTTGTTTCTCCTGCTTCCCATCACTTCCCTCACTTACCCTCTCAAATTACCCCTCACTTTTTCTACTTACCTCCACCTCATCACCCCTTAATCCCTCTACTTTTCCCTCCTCTCATTTCCTCCGCTTCCCTTCAACTCACTTCCCTTCACTACCACTCTCCCAATTTCTCACACTCCACCTCACCTCATCCCATCCCTTCATTTACCCTTATTTACCCTGTTCTCTCTTCCCTCTGTCCCCCTACTTTCCGGAACCTGACTTTCCGTCGCTTTCCAAAGTACCCCTCCCCACACTACCACGACTTCCTCACACCTAATTTCCCCTTACTTCCCCTACTAGCCGTCCCCTCATTTACTCTACTTTCCCCTCCCTGATTTCCCCCCATTCTGCCTCATTGCCCTTTCCATCACTTTCTCTACTTTCCCTCCCCTTACTCACCCTCCGGGGAAACAGTATGAAGGGCGAACGAACACCCAATAGAATCTATAAGAGTTTCTGCCCAGAGCTACGAAACCCGAAAAACGTAAAAAAAAGAAGGAAAAATAATTAAGTGAAGAAAGTAAAATGAAACAGAACGTGCATAAATCCATAATTCGCAAGATTAAATTTATATTCATCAACCAGTTCACGAATATTACACATGAAAGTAACATTTTGTAAGTCTCCTTTAATTTTAAGAAATAAAAAATAGTGTGCTTCTAATATATTCCTTTGATGTTTTGAAGCAAAAATAAAACGGGTGCATAAAATTAAGGGTAGCATGCTATGAGGGCCCAACCCATGTTTTCACAATTATCTGATGGAAGTAAACAAATTCTCAAAAATTGCATTTTTAATATAACGAATAAATAAAAAAGCGTTTTTGAGATAAATGAGTGCT
The DNA here is from genome assembly GCA_932195095.1 of Andricus curvator. Classification (NCBI taxonomy): domain Eukaryota; kingdom Metazoa; phylum Arthropoda; class Insecta; order Hymenoptera; family Cynipidae; genus Andricus; species Andricus curvator. The sequence continues at coordinate 21,780 of CAKNYM010040472.1, forward strand.
GAATAAATCCTAGGAAAGTTTTTTAAGAATATTTAATTAGGTACCGAGAAAATGGAGGAGGAGCTTTTTTTGCCCAAGGCTTTTGAGGGATATGTTTTTCTAGCTTTTGATGGTGATGAAAAATCAAATTTTTTGATCTATCACGTTTGTAAATCGACCAAAAAAAGATTTGATTCAAAAATATTATAAGGTTCCAAGAAAATGGATGTGGAAGTTTTTTTTGCTCGAATGGCACGTTTTTGCAAGTTTGGACGGAGATGTAAAATCTAATTTTCAATTTTATAAAAAAATTAAGAGAAGTTTTTCAAAAAACCCTCTATAATCAGCCGTAGCCCCCCCCCCCCCCAATTGCAAACGCAGTTTATGGATGCCCCCTAACAAGCAAAGTTTTGATTATTATCCCCATTGCTATTTTTACAGTTTACAAATTTATAAACTAGGAAGAGTTAAAGTCTAAAAGAAGTTTCTGATAAGAAAGTAATTTTAGTTTCATAAACTGGAAGGAACAAAAGTTTCTGACACTTTAGCATCTTTACTTTTTGATCGCTTATTTAGAACCTCTTCATTGCTTTTTTTTTGGTAAAACTTAGCAGGTATGTATCTAGGCGAAAGAAGTTAATCCTGATAAAGTGTTTGAAGAAAGTCGAGAAAAGGACTTGGGCAGTGAGACCTCTGTTAATCCTTCATCGAGTTTCTTCTTCTTGCTCGATTAGTCTTCATTTTTTTACCAGTTCGGTTATTCAAAACAAAGAAAAGAGAAACTATTGCTTTTCGTTAAAAATTAGTCAGCTTAATGAAAAAAAGTTCCGTGTTATTTGATTAATAAAGATTGCCCCAGGACACCTTAGCGAAAATGGAGGAATTATGAGAACAATGGGAGGAAAAAAAGGACAAAAGCAGGAAAAATTGCAATGCCAGACCAAGGATATAGTGCGGCATAATTACTAGCAGTGTTTCAAATATGAGCTAAATAATTTCTTTTTCTTATCTACTTGCATAGACAATTATGAATATTCTGATAAAAGATTTTGTTCTTATTTAAGAAACACATAGTAATAAATTGTTCTTATGTGTTAGGTCCTATGATACGACAATCATTTTCTTCAAAGAAAACATTCCGTCCTTTATTTTACCTAATCCCCCTTTTCCCCGGTTCCCCTTTTTTCTTTTTGAATTTAAAATATCTCCTTGAAAACCTAAAATTAAGAACTTTGACTGAATTGTTCAATTTTTCGCTTTTTTTACAAGGTTTCGTTTTATTTTTGAAGAACCATTAACAGAAATTCGAGGCATTAGAAAACAAGAAGCTTTGAAAGATACTTTTTTCGATGATATAAATTTCAAATATTTTATATTGTTTTTTTTATATATTATTATTTTGGAATATAATAGGGGAATTTATTATTCTGAATTAAATTATGTAGGTTCTAATATTATATTCAAATTGAAATGCTACAAATTCCTAATATTCCAAGTAAAAATATTTAATTTTTAAGAAATTAGAAGAATGTTCAACCAAACCGTTAAATTTTTAACGAAACAGACGAATTTTTAACCAAGAAGATTAATTTTCTACCAAAAATACAATTTTTGCACAAAACTATGAATCTTGAATAAAAAAAATCCAATTTCAACAAAGTAGTTTAAATTTTAACCAAGTAGTTGAATTTGTAAGCGAAAAAAGCTGAATAATCAACGTAAAATGTAATACTGGATATTTGAACCTCAAAATATTTTCATTTAATATAAAAGACAGCCCAATTTACGAAAAAAAAACAGTTTTTTATTTATTAGTATATTATTTAACCAAACTGTTGAATTTTGAAGCAAATAGTTGAATTTTTTACCAAAAAAGTTTTCTGAATTGTCGAGTTTCGAAGTGAATTTGTTCATATTACAGGATGAAGATGTGAAGAGAAGTTCAAATTTTTAATAGCACAAGCATAAATTAAGCATTTGTGGTAAGTTTTGGTTTTCAAAAATAATTATTTAAATTCAAATAATGCAACATAAATATATAAAAATTGTTATTTTCTACTTATTGTAAAAATACCATTTTGACTGTTATTTAACAATAAAGTTACTTGTGCTTATGACAAAGATAAATTAAAATACTGTTGTTTACTTCTCGCTAGATTAAATAAAATGTTAAATCATAGATATTCAATTTTTTTAGCTTTATTATGCACATAAATGTTAAATTTTTCTTGTTCTGGAACTTAAAAAATAAAATTATGATATAAAAATAAGATATTTTAATACATCTATATGAAAAATATGTCCAAAAAAGTGCTGAATGGAATCTAGAAGAGAATTCGAATCAAATTCAAATAGTCGAATTAAATTCTACATTGATGAATAGTTCATCTGACAATACATGGAAACTGTATTTTTTAAATGTTTTCCAGGTATAAAAAGTAATGTTAATTGAAAAAAATCGTAAGATAATAAAAAAATTGTGTTACTCATATTGTATTTACTAGAATTTTCTCTCTATTTTTTAATCCTCGGCAGAGATAACGTTAGATTAACCAAATCTATTTTCTGGAATCTTTATTCATACTGTGGACAGATGATGAAATAGTATGTAATGGGACATAATTTGTTATATGACATATACTACGACGTAGAATAGACAATTCTTGAGCAGGAATCTCTTGCCATATACTATGAATATAGTTTTACATTTAAAGTATTTTTGTTGATCTAAACGATTTTTCTCGAAATCATATACAACGTTCTCTAATCAGGTATAAGGTTTCCTCTAAAATGTATAACGAATTTTGGAAAATAAAAAAAATTTGTTCTAAATAAAGGGTAATTAGTGCGCGCATAGCGCGCACAATGATCTAGTTAGTTAACAAAAGGAATCATTAGTAAGAAACTATCGTCTTACTCTTATTTTGGCTACATCCGCTTCTGGACATTATGGAAATAATATCCCCTTTGCGAACAATTTCCGCTTTTCTCATTCTCTTTTCACCTCCGAAACGCTCAGTTTGACCCACGGTCATGTTTAGTTGCTAATGTAGAGACAACGGGTTATCCGCGAAGTTAATCTGTTTACAATCCAACTGGAAATTTTTGCAGCAGGGAATATTTATTAGCAAAATTAAGGCAATTAGCGTAGGATCGCGGGTGGTTACTTTTACTCATTTTCGTGTTACTTGAAACACAGGAAAAAAATATGCATACGGACATACACGTATTGTTTAGCATTCCAATAAAGTTCAGAGGCACTGAAAACGATTCTGTGGAAATGTGAAATGAAAAATACTGCTCGCTTTTGTTTATATCACGGTTGTCCTGCCTCTCAGAAGCTAGAATGAAACGAATTGTTTCACGCTAGTTGTTTTATAATTTGTTTTATTTTTAGTTAAAGTCATGGTATTCAGTTTAGTGGTTTGCGGGCGAGAGTTGTTTTACATGTTTACAATCAGGAAAAAGTTATATGTTTTTGAAACTCAGATAGGGTAGCTGTCAGATCATTCGATTTTTAAAACTCTGTCAATTGTTTTGTCGTGAAACGTTGAAATTTGTTCGGTGGTTCCAACATCCTGAAATTCACTTATTGAATGTACATATGTAGGCTGTAAAATCGGGCAACAGCATCGACATAGACACAAATCAATGAGCTGCGAAACATTCCACGCAAAAATTCGTTACTAAATTCACTTCATCGCAATTTCTGTGAGTGAAATGGTATACATTTTTAATTAATAAATGTAAACCTATTTTATCATGTTTCCTCCTCGAATTTCATTGCTTGTTTGGGATGAGTAAACACAATATAAGCCAGACTCGTATGTCGCTGACAAATAAAAGCGAATGTTGATGCGGTAAAAATAAAATGGGGAAAAACCAGGAATCGTATGGAAAAACATGGGACTTACACCACATTGTACATACTCACTTCAACTTCCGAAGCATGGAAACAGACCATGCTCTTTGTTTTTGGAAGTAATGTTACGTCTCTCACAGTGTACACAAACCAAGTGTTTTTTTTAAATGATGAGATTGATACATCATTGTAATTGAGAAACAATTCGGTTTCACGAGATGACATGAGGCTAGAATATTTTTGATAGGAGTACCAATTCAGCATCAGTGGATACATGCTTCTATATTGGTAGGATGGGGAATACAAAATTTAACTGTGAGAAATAATTTTTCGTCTTGCTGATTTTAAGAGTAATGTGCCGAAAATCAGATCTCTGAAAAAATAGTTTTCCTATGATTTGAAGAATCAAAATAACATTACTGATGATGTAATTTTAAACATAGAACATTGAAAAAATGTTAAGACTTACAAAAACATCTATTTCGACCAAGTTTTTTGCATTTCACTTCTTTATTACTATCTCTTCTTACCAATTTTCCAAAAGTGGTTGAATTTGAATAAATGGTGATGTGGGGCATTCTTTAAAACTCTGCTGTCTCCAATTTTGATAGGAGATTTTGCTATGGCTACGTGTTTAAGTACATAGCTTATTCAAGAAGAATTGAAAAAACATATTTGTTTACAAATTTTTCAAAAAAATTTTGATAATTTTAGGTACCTTTTTGCTTATTATTGTTCCCTTTAGTTTTTTAAAAATTTTCATTATTTCAACAATATAAAATGGCTTAAATTATTTGTGTCTCTGAAAATTTGTACATCATGGTGTTTTCTGCAGATCATATTTTTTGTATCTGTGTTAAGAGTACAAATACGGGTTTTAATTTAAAGGAAGACCTTTATTTTTATTAATTATATTGGTTGAGGATTAAACTATTTTGTTTAAAATTTGTCTTTCTGTTTAATTCAACAGTTTTTCATTCAAAATTAGGCTGCGTCTAGTCGTCCCGAAAAACTGCGGAAGTTGAAAAAGGGGATGGAGTCGTCGTTCCGAAAGTTTGGTATGCAAAATATTCAAAAAGTTATTTTTTTGGTTAAAGATTTAGCTCTTTGGTTCAAAATTTAACTATTTCGTTACAAATTCATCTATTTTGTTTCAAATTTATCTTCTTTGGTCAAAAATGTATCTTCCTGGTAACAAATGTATCTTTTGAGTTCAAAATTCAACTATTTGGTAAAAAATTTCTCTATTCTGTTGAAAATTCATCTTTTTTGGTTAAATTCAATTATTTTTTATTTATAATTAGGAAATGTTTTGTTCGAAAATTCATGTTTATGTATTTTGTGGAAAATTCGTCTTCTTTCGTAAAAAATTAACTCTCTTTGGGAAAAAATCATGTTTTTCCTTAAAAATTACTATTCTTTAACTGAAAATTTGATTTTTTTATTTGCTTTGAAAATTTGAATTTTTTAGTTGCAAGTTCAACTGCTGAGTTGATAATTGGTTTAAGGTTGAACTACTTTATCAAAAATTTATTTTTTTGGTTGAAGATTCATGATTTAGTTGAAAATTTAACTTTTTGATTTAAAATTAATCTTTTTGGTGTCAAATTCAACTGTGTGGTTATAAATGCATTTGTTATGTTGACAAATCATTTTGTTCTTTGCATTAAATTATTTTTGACTTATAATTAACATATTTTTGGTAGAAGATCTTTTTTCTTGATTGAACATTAATTTTTTCAACTGAAAATTTAACTATTCTATTTTAATTAAACATTGTTATTTTTTAGTTGGCTATTCAGATGTTTGGCTGAAAATTCATGTTCATGTATCTTGTTGAAAATTATTCATTTTTTGTAGAATTCAACTATTTTATATTTTAAATTAACCTCCTACTACTTGTTTGAAAGTCGAAATACTTTGTGAAAAATTAATTCTTTAGGTTGAAAATTGAACTTTTTGGTTAAAAATGCAACTATTTGGTTTGAAAGAATGCATCTATTTTGTTGAAAATTGGTCTTCTTTGTTAAAAAATGAAAAATCCATCTTTCTGTTTCAAAATTCAAGTATTTGGGTGCATACTCATCTGTTGTGTTAACTATTCATCTTTTTTAGTAATAGATTAAAACTCCATATTTTTAGTTGAAAATTCCAATGGTTTTTTTGTTGTTGAAATTCAATTCCTTTAAATGAGAATTTAACTATTTCCCTTTTTTTTTTAATTCACGATCATGCATCTAGTTGAAAATTAGTCATTTGTTGTTGAATTTAACTGTTTTTATTTAAAATCAACTTTTTTTTTTGAAAATTCATATTTCGGTGGAAAACGTAACTATTTTGTTTGAAATTAATTTTATTTTAAACTAAGGAAACAATTATAAACAAAAAGGTACATGAAAATATTCAAGTTTGTTGAAAAATTGCTAATGAAATACGTGTTTCCTGTTTTCATTTATGAATTATGAATTTAAGAATATAAGTATGGTTTAAATGACTTAGAAAGTATTGAAACAAATAATAACATTGTTGATATTCTATATAATACTTATATCATCTATAATATATACTTATTTTGCTATTTTCCTTACAAATCAATTGTTGAAAAATTAAAATTTTGTGAACAAATCAAAATTTGTTGAAAAAATGAGTGGAAATCAAAAACTTATCCAATTATAATTATTTTTGTAGAAAAGATTTGGTGAACGTGTTCATTAATCTTAATTTTGCTAAACTTTGGATCATCTACTGTGGATGGCTTGAACATCGGCATCGTTAAATCATTAAAATGTTTGTCACGTGCCAATTGTACTTTACAACTCAGGACACGCGTTGCAATTGGTCAGTGTTCTAATTACCGTGGATGCGAATATTAGATTCCTGTGCACACTAACACACTGGATTAATTTTAATCACTAGGACAGGTTCCAGAACCCAAACAAATTACGATAATTTTTATCAAACAGATAAAATTTGAGTCCCAAAAAAGAAAATAAATTTTCCATTTAGAAAAGATAAATATCCATCGGCATAAATCTCACTTTTCAATCCTGATCTTCTCAAAATCTCAGAGAACGAATCTGAGATTTCCTTTATTTTCCACTGGGAATATTTTATGCAAACTCAATGCTCTTCTTACGTAATGCCGATTTCTCTCTGCAATAAGTCTTCGGTTTACGGTGAGATTCAAATAGGTTTTCGAAAATAAGGAAAAAGTTTTTCATTCGATTGAAGCGTCTACTACATTAGGCAAATATTGCTTTTTCTTTCGACTGTTTGAATCAGTTTAGATTGAATAATCAAGTTCAAAGCAGATACACACGAGGTAGATTGATATAAGAGGATAAAGGGATGGAAATATATTGTAAACAAATGACGTATGGGATAAATAACTTCTTCCCTTTTTGCCTTGATTCACCCCTTTTCATCCCAGCTGACCACCTCGTCCAAGCGAGGTTTACTCTTCCTCCTACTCGATGAGGAATTGTACGGGGGCTGCTTTTGATTTAGCGGAATATGCTCATGGCACTGACGACTCATAACCCATTACTACAGAATCGCCCGACTTGGAACCCTCCTGCCACCAACCAAAACCCCTAATTAATGGTTAAGCTCATTTCATCTCCATGAATGGCGCGAAAAATTATGCCCATTTGGATGCATATGAAATCCCGACGACTCTTTCACGTTTCCGTTCTAGATTTACTTGATTTTTATTCGCAAGTATAATCTGAAACATGAGCTCTTTGAAAAACTGAAAGCTTAATAGTTGACAGAAATAAATCTACTGAATTGCCGTGTTTGAAATACGGGGTAAGGTTTCATGTCTCATGACTTTCCTCTGTTATTTACTGGTAATTAAACAAATTATTACAAGGTATGATATAAATCAGTGGAAAAGTACCAGCATTACTTAAAATTGTTGACAAGTTCAAATAAGGACCAACTACTACAAAATTTGTATTCAATTGTTTTTGCAAGTACTCAGATCCCCCTCCCATTCCCCTCTACTCCCCCTCATGTCGCCACACTTACCCTCCTCATACTTCCCCTAATTCCCCTCCCTTGCCCTACTATCAATCCCCTTACATCCCTCTCCTACTCACCCTCCCTTCCCTAATACTCCTTTCTTCCACTACTTCTATACCTGATCTTCCCCTAATTCCCCTACCCTCCTTCCCCATCCCTCACTTCCCCTACTCCCCCTTCACGTGACCTACTTCCCCCTCATGGGAAGAAAGTATGTTGGCCTGGGCGGACGAAACATTGAAAACTAAACTTGCGGGGGCGGGGGGAGTCGAGGTCGCTGATTCTAAAATTCAAAATAATAGATACAATATATGCTCATTTTATGAGAATTTTGCTTCCTCATGGAGGAAGGCTTTTCTTTAATAAAAGAAAAAAGTTGAGACTTGAAATATTTTGCAAGCTTACGTTTCTGTCTTACCAAAAATCTTATTTTCCAAAAATCGAAGAGACCATCAAAATGTCAATCGACAGGTTCTGTTACATTGAACAACTTATTAAATGACGGTATTGTTAAGCTTCCGTAAAAAAAAAGTTTTCTTCATACAAATAAACAGTGTAATCTTTTTCTTAACTTTTTAAGTCTTCATTGATTGATCAAGAATGGTCATCGAAAGTCGAACTCAATCTAGGCGTCTCAAAGACGTGAACAATTGCATTCAATACGGAACTATTATATTCCCCACAAGTGTCCAAAAAGTAACGAAACACCTAAATAATTTTGCAGGTAAAATATTTTTCAAAAAGGTCAAGTTCATTCTTGAAGTAACTTTTAACGAGAAATCCAGTAGTGAATTCAATTGAATTAGACCTTCAGTTCGACCTTGAGCTCGACCTTCAAGGTTATTTCAAGGTCAACTTTGTTTTTTCAATTGGGAACCCCTATTTTTGACAACGGCAATCGAAAGAGCGAGAAATTTTACGTTCAAACATATACTCAGGTCATGGGTCAAGGGTGACCTGGAACTTCAGCTGAAGGTTATTAGGCTTGTTTCAGGTATTGGGCGGGTCCAATCTGTACTGCTGTGGCTCAGCTGTTTACGAAAAACGTCCAGGTCATTCTTGGAGTAACATTTAACGAGGAATTCAGTGGTGACCTCAAATTTGACCTTGAGCTTGACGTTCAAGGTCAAACAAAATTTTAATTACAAAAATTAAAGTTCAAGGTCACCCTTGACCCATGACCTGAGTACATGTTCGGACTTAAAATTTCCCGCTCTTTCGATTGCCGTTGTCAAAAATAGGGGTTCCCACTTAAAAAAACAAAGTTGACCTTGAAATAACCTTGAAGGTCAAGCTCAAGGTCACCACTGGATTCCTCGTTAAAAGTTATTCCAAGAATGACATTGCCCTTTTCGAAAAATATTTTACCTGGAAAATTATTTAGGTGTTTCGTTACTTTTTGGGCACCCTGTATAAAAAAATCCTCTTCTAAACAAGGTAGATAATTTTGTTACAAAATTTGAAAACGATATTAGTAGGTTTTTGTAGGTCATAAAAGGTTCTGCAATTAGGCAATCGATGCGTCTCGAAGACGCAAACAAATATATCATATACATTACTGTTGTATTTCAAATATTAAAAACGTTTTCTACATATCAACAAGATAAAGAATCAATTTTTCAAATTTATAAATCGGTATTGCTAGATCATAAGAGGCCATGAAAGGTTCGTCAATAGGTCATTCTACGTGTCTCGAAGACGCGAACAAAAATGTCAGATAGAGTGTTGTAGTAACTAACATGAACAAAGTTTTTCTCATATGAACAGAATACAAAATTTATTTTAAGTTTAATAAATCGATACTGGTGAGTCATAAAAGGTTCAAAAACTGTTCTATCGAAGCGTCTCGAAAAAGCAAACAATCACACGACATATAGTATTGTTGTATTTTGAACATCGAAACAGTTTTTTATATAAACCAAATAAACCTTTTTTTTAAACTTCATAAATTAGTACTGGTAAGTCATAAAAGTTTTAAGAATAGGTCGATCGATGCATCTCGGAAAAGCAAACAAATACGATATCTAGCGTACTGTTTTATTTTGAATATTCAAAAAGTTTTTCTTATATAAAGAAAGTAATATTTATTTTCGAAATCTCTAAACTAAAAAAAAAGACTTTAGAATGACCGATCTAGCTCTAAATATTATAAGACATGGATATCAATAGGAGCTACAATTCTTCCAAATTTCATGACCATAGTTCTTTTACTTTTCGAGATATGGTGAACAGAAAAAAGTTACATACACGGAAATTTTTTTAACATTGTATTTTCGAGCTCCTGGGTTCGAATCATATTGAAATATATAAAAAAAAATCCGCCCGCTTCGCGGGCACATTCTCATAGCGCGCTTCGCGCGCGGCTCGCTTCGCTCGCAAGTTTCAGCGCGCCTAGGGCGCGCACCTGTTGGATCTCGCGCTTCGCGCTCGATTGGGTATTCATCTCGCGCTTCGCGCTCGATTATATGTTTATCTCGCGCTTCGCGCTCGATAATGTATTCACCTCGCGCTGCGCGCTCGGACACATTTGTCGTCTAGGTTTTCACACTTCGTGTCCTCGCTAGTGCACGCTTCGCGGGCTAATACTCT
>CAKNYM010040473.1:0-10667 GCA_932195095.1 Andricus curvator
TTTTTTTTTTCAATGTCAGTCCTTTCATTTGGGAACTTCATGACAATTTCAGCAACACTCATAATTAGTTGATAAATTTTATGATCTTTTTAAACAAATTTATTAAACAAATGCATTATTCAGGCATTTGTCGACAGAAAAATTAGTTATTTTCAATGTTAACTTTTTTAATTAGGAAATGCATAATAATTTCAGGAAAATTCATAATTTTTTGATCAATTTTATGATTTTTTAAAACAAATTTAATAAACAAATGCATTATTGCGGAATCTGTCGGGAAAAATTCTTTTTTTTCGATGTCAGACTTTTTAGTTGTGATCTTCATAATAAATTCAGCAACATTCATGATTAGTTGATAAATTTTATGATTTTTCAAAATAAATTTAAAAAACAAATTCGTTTGTTTCGATGTCAGACTTTTAAATTGGGAACTTAATGATAATTTCAGCAAAATTTATAATTGATTGATAAATTTTATACTTTTTTAGAAATAAATTTAATGAACAAATGATTAATCGGGCATCTGTTGATGGATTTTTTTTTCGATTTCAGTTTTTTTAATTGGGAACTTAATGGTAATTTCATGTGATAAATTCTATAATTTTTTAAACAAATTTAATGAAGATATGCATTATTTGGGTATTTGTCGACAAAAAAGTTTTTTTTTCAACCTCAGTCCTTTAAGTTTAAGTTTCTCAGAATTTTTTCGTCGACAGATGCCCCAATAATGCATTTGTTTATTAAATTTGTCAAAAAAATCATAAAATGGATCAAAAAATTACGAATTTTGCTGAAATTATGAAGTTCCTAATTAAAAAAATTGACATCGATAAAAACGCATTTTTCTGTCGAAAAATGCCTGATTAATGCATTTGTTTATTAAATTTGTCAAAAAAATCATAAAATTCATCAAATAATTATGAATGTTGCTAAAAATGTCATTAAGTTCCCAACTGAAAGGACAGGCATTGAAAAAAAGGAATTTTTCTGCCGAAAAATGCCCGAATAATGCATTTGTTTAAAAAAATCATAAGATTAATAAAAAATTATGAATTTTGTTAAAATTATCATAAAGTTCATAATTAAAAAAATTTACATAGAAAAAAGCGAATTTTTCTGTCAAAAAATGCCCAAATAATGCATTTGCTAAGAAAATCATAAGATTAATAAAAAAAATAGAAATTTTGCTAAAATTATCATAAACTTCATAATTAAAAAAATTAAAATCGAAAAAAACGAATTTTTTTGTCAAAAAATTCCTAATTAATGCTGATAATCATGCTGCGATCGATTGAAAATTTGTAATATGTTTTTTTATCCATAAACGAATGTTTTTATTAATAATTGTTTATAACAAAATCTTGTCATAACCACTGTTGTGTACTTTTTGAGTACTTTTGTGGCAAAAAAGTAATTATAATTGATTAAAAATGTGATATATTTTGTTCATCAATAAACAAATAGTTTTTTAATAATTGTTTGTAACAATGTCTTCTAATGAATATTTTTTCTGCATATAATTTCATAATTACCATCAAGACACTTGTAATTCGCAGTGATTTCTGTTAATTGTACATAATATTCTGTGACCATTTTTCGCATTACAAATCAGGAAGTAATTGATTACTTGAAAATAATTACATATGAAATTTTATTCATCATTTAAAAAAATCAATAAATAAAAATGTAATTAAATAAATTGGTTGTACCGAAAAGATCTTTAAATAATTTCATAAAATAGTTCAATACGCTAAAATTAAGTAATTTAAAAATAAAGTTTTAATCAATTAATGAATTAAAAAATTATTTATCATCGAATTTGTTAATGGAATTAATTACGGACTTTATGCATGAGTTAAAAATTGTTTTCCATTTTTTCTTAATAAACACGCATTCGCACAACACTTAAGACATGAAGTGTTTATGCAAGATAAGCATTATAGATTTCCAAGCTTGGTAAAATTTTCTGAAGCAAGTATGGAATGAAATGCAGAGAAATTATTTATTAGAAGATATTCTTACAAACAATTATAAAAAACTATTTTTTTATTGATAAATATATCACGTTATAAAACAATTATAGTTACTTTTTTGCCACAAAAGTACTCAAAAAGTACTCGACAGTGGTTATGACAAGATTTTTTTATAAATAATAATTATTAAAAATATTTTCAAAGTTGATGCAAGAACAGAAAAGATGTGTTGATTCGAAACAAATCGATTCACCTATAATAATAATACATTTTATTGAAGAGTAAGGAAGCTATGGTCATGCATAATATTTGGAAATACGGTTTTTTATAGTAAAACTTTTTTCTTCAACATAATTCAAAGTTGATGCATGAATATATAAGATTCTTTGGTTCGAGAATAATCGATTGACCTTCAATATTAATACATTTTATTGAAGAGTAGGGAGGTTATGGTATTTTATATATTTTAAAAATCGATTTTTATAGCAACAATTTTCTCATTCTCATAATTTAAAGTTGATGAGCGAATAGGAAAGTTGTGTTGATTCAAGACGAATCGATTGACCTATAACATTGATACATTTTATTGAAGAGTAAGGAAGTTATGGTAATGCATAATATTTGAAAACACGGTTTTTTATAGTAAAACTTTTTTCTTCAACATAATTCAAAGTTGATGCAAAAATATAAAAGATTCTTAGGTTTGAGGCGAATCGATTGACCTGCAATATTGATACATTTTATTAAAGAGTAGGAAAGTTATGGTAATTTATATATTTTTAAAATCGATTTTAATAGTAAAAATTTTCTTATTCTCATAATATAAAGTTGATGCAAACATCTAAAAAATTCCTTTGTCCAAGACGAATCGATTGACCTATAATATTAATATATTTTATTAAAGCGTAGGGAAGTTATGGTATTTTATATATTTTTAAAATCAATTTTTATATTAAAAATTTTCTCATTCTCATAATTTAAAGTTGATGCGAGAATAGAAAAGTTTTTTTTTATTTAAGACGAATCGATTGACCTATAACATTAATACGTTTTATTGAAGAGTAAGGAAGCTATGGTAATGCATTATATTTGTAAACACGGTTTTTTATAGTAAAACTTTTTTCACTAACAGAATTCAAAGTTGACGCAAGAATCTAAAAGATTTCTTGGTCCAAGACGAATCGATTGACCTATAATATTAATATATTTTATTAAAGCGTAGGGAAGTTATGGTAATTTAAATATTTTTTAAATCGATTTTTATAGTAAAAATTTTCTTATTCTCATAATTTGAAGTTGATGCGAGAATAGGAAAGTTGTGCTGATTCAAGACGAATCGATTGACCTACAATATTAATACATTTTATTGAAGAGTAAGGAAGTTATGGTAATTTCTATATTTTTTAAATCGATTTTTATGGTAAAAATTTTCTTATACCCATAATTTAAAGTTGATGCGAGAATAGGAAAGTTGTGTTGATTCAAGACGAATCGATTGACTTATAACATTGATACATTTTATTGAAGAGTAAGGAAGCTATGGCAATTCATAATATTTGAAAACACGGTTTTTTATAGTGAAACTTTTTTCATCGACATAATTCAAAGTTGATGCAACAATCTAAAAAATTCCTTGGTTCAAGACGAATCGATTGACCTACAATATTAATACATTTTATTGACGAGTAGGGAAGTTATTCATGGTATTTGATGTATTTTAAAAATCGATTTTTATAGCAAAAATTTTCTCATTCCAATAATTTAAAGTTGATGCGAAAATAGGAAAGTTGTGTCGATTCAAGACGAATCGATTGACCTATAACATTAATACATTTTTTTGAAGTGTAAAGAAGCTATGGTAATGCATAATATTTGAAAATACGGGTTTTCTTAGTGAACCTTTTTTCATTAACATAATTCAAAGTTGATTCAAGAATATAAAAGATTCCTTGTTTCGAGACGAATCGATTGACCTACAATTTTAATACATTTTATTAAAGTGTAGGGAAGTTATGGTACTTTATATATTTTTAAAATCAATTTTTATATTAAAAATTTCCTTATTTTCATAATTTAAAGTTGATGCGAGAATAGGAAAGTTGTGTTGATTCAAGACGAAGCGATTAACCTATATCATTGATACATTTTATTGAAGAGTAAGGAAGCTATGGTAATGCATAATATTTGAAAACACGGTTTTTTATAGTAAAACTTTTTTCATCGACATAATTCAAAGTTGATGCAAGAATATAAAAGATTCCTTGGTTCGAGACGAATCGATTGACCTACAATATTAATACATTTTATTGAAGAGTAAGGAAGTTATGGTAATTTCTATATTTTTTAAATCGATTTTTATAGTAAAAATTTTCTTATTCCCATAATTTAAAGTCGATTGACCTACAATATTAATACATTTTATTGAAGAGTATGGAAGTTGTGGTATTATATATATTTCTTTTTATCGATTTTTATAGTAAAAATTTTCTCATTCTCATAATTTAAAGTTGATGCGAAAGTAGAAAAGTTGTGTTGATTCAAGACGAATCTATTGACCCATAGCATTAATACATTTTATTGAAGAGTAAGGAAGCTATGGTAATGCATAATATTTGAAAACACGGTTTTTAGAGTGAAACTTTTTTCATTAACATAATTCAAAGTTGATGCAAGAACAGAAAAGATGTGTTGATTCGAGACGAGTCGATTGACCTTTATTATTAATACATTTTATTGAAGAATAAGGAAGCTATGGTAATGTATAATATTTGAAAATACGGTTTTTTATAGTCAAACTTTTTTCTTCGACATAATTCAAAGTTGATGCAAGAATATAAAAGATTCCTTGTTTCGAGAGGAATCGATTGACCTACAATATTATTACATTTTATTGAAGAGTAGGGAAGTTGTGATATTTTATATATTTTTTTAATCGATTTTTATAGTAAAAATTTCCTCATTCTCATAATTTAAAGTTGATGAGCGAATAGAAAAGTTTGGTTGATTCAAGACGAATCGATTGACGTATAACATTGATACATTTTATTGAAGAGTAAGGAAGCTATGGTATTGCATAATATTTAAAAACGGTTTTTTGTAGTAAAACTTTTTTCACTAACATAATTCAAAATTGATGCAAGAACGGAAAAGATTCCTTGATTCGAGGCAAATCGATTGATTTATAATAATAATACACTTTATTGAAGATTAAGGAAGTTTCGTTCATTTATAATATTTGAATCATGTGTTTCAAACAGAAAAACTTTTTTCATCCCCATAATTCAAAGTTGACGCATGAATAGAAAAGACTTTTTGATCATAAATTTTCAAATAGAATAATTCTGAAAATTTTTGTAAAGAAATTATAAAGCTGGGAAAGGGATAGGGTGCGAGATAACTTCTTCCTTCTCTTTTTGAGCTCGAAAGATTATCATTTCAAATACAAAATTCGATTTGTCTGATTTGTCTTTGTATTTAAAATTTGTTTATATTATTTTGTAATTTTTCATTTTTTTGTAAATTTCTATTTTTAAATTAATCAAAATGAAGACTTTGGTTTTTCTATTATTGAAAAAAATGACTAATGCTTCCTGTATAAGGAAGCAAATACATTTGCTAACGGGAAGCAAAGTGCTCGTGAAATGAGCACCGTATAATTATAAATACAAACAAAGTGGAAACACTCGAGATCGAATTCACAGCTAGTTTATTCTTATTATAAAGAACAATTTTTATATCTTTGTCATTTTTTCACTAATGAATGCAAAATGACTTTTTCTCTTTTTCTCCATCTTTCTTAATTTGGTTATTTTTGTCTCTAAAGAGCCGAAAAATGAGGTGGTTTGGAATCCTGTTTTTTTAAAATTGTGAATATTTTTCATGCTCATTTTGCATAAAATTATTCATCATAAAATAGATTTCTCTTCGATCTTGATTTTAAAATTTTTTAAATAGAGACACTAAACTCATGATTCGTTCCAATCTGCAGGGTTTGCTTATGAATATTTTCAGAATTCTCTTAATTGAGTCTAAATAATTTTACCTCAAGTTATTGAAAGAAATCTTTTTATTTAAAATGTTTAAAAGAAGAATGCTTTAAATATTAGCAATGTTAGAAATACATTAAAATTTTCGGATTGTTTCTTTTCCTATTTGGAAAATGTAATAATCTGAATAGATTGGTTCAGAATCACCCACAAAAAAAGTAAATTCATGAAATAACTCAGCCGAATGGTGTTGAGACAGAGGAAATGAAGAAAGAGCTATTTACACCTGATGGTGTGTATGCTCTCACTAACTCGAATCACGAAATAAAACATGTTGTTACAGTTATATATAGTATATAGTGTTCTGATGAAACTTTGCTGGTGCCTCTTTTTTGCGCAAGTGATTAATGCGTAACACGTAACGCGTCCGGTCTCTCTGTATGCGTGGACGCTTCGGTCACTGTGTGTATCGAATGAAAAGAGTGAAAAGAGATTTCAGCAGGGAATAGTAAAGCTCGTTACAGAAGCGGGAGATTTATGTTCACAAAGTGTCCCGAAGTTCCTGCACTTTGTTCTTCCCGTGTTATCGGCTCGAAACTGCCCCGTTGCATTTTTAACGTCCTCAGTCCACCGTGGTCCAATACAGAATACATCAAAGAGACCACCCACTTATTTCCAACATCATGCACCATCCCTCGCACGAGAGCAATTTCATTAAATAGGATCCACTTTGTCTTCTTGTGTATATACAAGTCGATAACGGAAGGGCTTGTTTTGGCAGAATAATTTCATTTCATAATGCTTCTACAGAACTTTAGGATCAAATTCCCAGGACGAGGGTAGACGTAATTACATGGTAGATTTGTTGAAGCTTTTTGCCTAGAGTTCTTAAAGCATTCATTGTCATACAATT
This sequence comes from Andricus curvator, assembly GCA_932195095.1. Lineage (NCBI taxonomy): Eukaryota > Metazoa > Arthropoda > Insecta > Hymenoptera > Cynipidae > Andricus > Andricus curvator. Next base: position 6,873 of record CAKNYM010040473.1, read on the forward strand.
GAGCCTTTCCCTTTCTTCATGCTTGTATCCAGTTTGCTCAACATTCTTCGCAAATCTTCGATTGAATCTGCCATAACAACCTGATCATCAGCGAACGCTAACCCACGTACCCTCACTGTCTCGTGATCTACACCTGGTTCGTCGAAGAGGGCCATTCTTAGACACTTATCCATAAAGATGATAAATAGCCATGAGGACATAATGCACCCTTGTTTCACGCCTTGCATAATATTGAACCAGTCACTCAGTTTCCCATTTACCCTTACACTCGCTTTGCTACCTGCATATATTCTTTTCATTGTTTGTAGGAGCCATCCATTTACTCCGTACTCTTCCAGGACTTCCCAAAGTTTACTTCTATCCACCTTGTCAAACGCTTTTTCTAGGTCAACAAATGTACAGAAAACTTTTTTCCTTGCTCTCAAACTTTTTTCTGCGATCTGCCTTAAGGGGGTATTTCTATTTGACTGGACCAAAAAATCGATTTACTTTTTATTTTTTGATAGTATATAGTATATGGAATTTGTATGCGAAGGGATTTGTTTGATTCGGACTTTTTAACGAATCTGCAGCAGGGTCAACTGGGCAGAGCGGAGAGTACTCAGCCGCACGCTGCGGAGGGCCGCCTCGGCCGTCAGGCAGGTAGGTCATAAATGTATAATAGAGTCATTGTTCGTCTCAAACAGGTTTTCCTTCCCCAATACGATGTTCCGAAACCATTTATAGATTTGTATCCAAGTTCTAGTTAAAACTTTCACTGTTAGGTCCATGCTCTAAGTATACACGGTCTAGACTTGAACGCGTTTTTCTCAAAACACGATTTTTTAGAATGGCTGACATGATTCCGTCAAAACCACTGGACCTATTAAGCTCAAATTTGGAGGATATATTTATCAGATGTTTGGCTATCGCCCGAACTAAAATAAATAAATAATAATGAGTTTTGAATTTTTAGCACGTCAAAAACTGCCCCCAAAAAAGGCAAAATTCGCAAAAAAAATTTCAAAAAAGCGCCATTTTGTCAATTTTCAATATTTTTGATTTGTTTGAGTCCCGGCTATATCCGTACTCATATATTTTAAGAATCTCCTAGATTCTTTTGTTTAAGATGACCTGGAGCAGCTGAATCATGTCAGCCAAGTGAGGGTGTCGATTCCGGGACACATTTTTTGAAATGCTAGAGCGCCCCCTATTATTTCTTTTTTAATTGGAAACGATGTACTTTTTTTAGTTCAAGATCTGCTTAAAAATAAAAAAAACTTCCATTCAAAAATATTACCAATTGTATTTTTTATGAATTTTTGAAAAACGTCTGAAAAAAGCTCGGTCAAATAGAAATACCCCCTTAAGCTAAATATTTGATCCGCATATGATCTTCCTGGCATAAATCCACTTTGGACTTCTCATATATTTTATTCTGTTATTTTCATTACCCTACCCTGGTGGACAATTTTGTACCAAAAAAATTTTTTGGTAACTTTCCTCTGATAAAATATTTAATATTTTATCAGAGGAGAGTCTGCTTCGCAGATATCTGCAGTATAATTTTACATTCTCAACACAAATTTGAAACTAGCACAACTCTGCGACCTGTCATTTATGGGTTAATTGTTAAGATTGGCCAAAAAACAGCCTAAATGCATCTAATACTGTAAAAAAAACAATGCTGATAATAACATACAACCTCAAACTCACAAACCCCAAGCCCACAAACCCCAAACCCACAAACCCCAAATTCACAAACCCCAAGCCCACAAACCCCGAGCCCACAAACTTCAAACCCACAAACCCCAAGCCCACAAATCCCAAGCCCACACACCCCAATCCCACAAACCCCAAGCCCACAAACCTTAATACCTCGAATTCTAAACTTACAAACCCCAAACCCATGAATGACAAACTTAGGGTTTTGTGGGTTAGTAGGTTTGGGGTTTGTGGGCTTGGGGTTTGTGGGTTAGTAGGTTTGTGAGCTTGGGGTTTGTGGACTTGAGGTTTGTGAATTTGGGGTTTGTGGGCTTGGGATTGGTGGGCTTAAGGTTTGTGAGTTTGAGTTTTTTGGGTTTGTGGGCTTGTCGTTTATGGGCTTGTCGTTTATGGGCTTGGGGTTTGTAGGTTAGTAGGTTTGGGGTTTGTGGGCTTGGAGTTTGTGGGATCGTGGTTTGTGGGCTCGGGGTTTGTGGGCTTGGGGTTTGTGGGCTTGTGGTTTGTGGGCTTGGGATTTTTGGGCTTGGGATTTGTGGGCTTGGGGTTTGTGGGCTTAGGGTTTGTGAGTTTGAGGTTTGTGGGCTTGGGGTTTGTGGGCTTGTGGTTCGTGCGTTTGGGGTTTGTGAGGTTGTGGGCTTGGAATTTATGGGCTTGGGGTTTGTGGGTTTGGGGTTTGTGAGTTTGAGGTTGTATGTTATTATCAGCATTGCGTTTTTTACAGTATTAGATGCATTTAGGCTGTTTTTGGCCAATCCTAATAATTAACCCATAAATGACAGGTCGCAGAGTTGTGCTAGTTTCAAATTTGCGTTGAGAATGTAAAATTATACTGGAATCTTATTGTTGAGTTTTTGATCAACCTAATTTTTCGAGAGGATACCTGTTTTACTGACTTTTTAAATAAACGTGCAGAAGACTTGACGTTTGGTATAGTATTACGCAGGATTATTATATAGGAATGGCCTGATCGCAGGTGAACATTTAGATTGAGTTGTCCCGAGTATTTAAAAAAAAATTTACCGAGATGTATCAAGAATTGTGACGTAGGCAGAATTTTGTCCATTTTCCCCCACTGTGGGACGCAGGGGAGATATGGAAAAGGAAGTGAGGGTAAGTGAGGGGATGGGAAGTAGGGGTTGGCTAGGGAGGGAAGGGAGGAGAAAGGAGGTGGTGGAAGTGAAGGGTTGTAGAGGAGGCGCGTGAGGGGAGGGGTGGGTAAGGATAGTAGGAAAGTGGTGGGGAGAGGTATCAAGGAAGTAAGGGTGAGTAGAGGAGGGAGAGTGAAGGATTTGTAGAGAAGGAAGTAGAGGAGGGAGAAGGTAGAAGTAGGGAAAGGTAAAAGTAAGGAAATGGAGGGGAAGTGGATGGTTATAAAAGTAGGGGTGGTAGGGGAATTGAGGGAAGTGAGTGGAGGGGAATTACAGGGGGAAGAAGGTGAATAGAGGAGACTATGGAGGGGAAAGTGTAAGAGTTGGAGATTTATACTACTTATTTAACGACTCAAAAGGATACGAAACCCTTTTTTTGTAGGCACGAGGCACCAACCTATCTAATTTTCTTTGTGGACATTCCTTCCTGACTTAAGTTCCTTTTTGACTAGGATCTTGAGTTTAAGTTCCCGTGTTCTATCTCCTCGTCTAGGATGCCTAGGTCTATCTTTGATGCTTGTTGACTCGTCATTAAGCAATATGTGTTTGCAAGTTTACACTATCCTGTATCCTGGAGGCACAGCGACAAGGTGTCTCTTGGCTCAGGGAAAGGAAGGGAAATGGCTAGATGGTAGATGCGAACAGGTAGAACACATAGACCGAATCTAGTGAGGGCCGTGTTTCAATATTGGCCGACGCTGCCTAAATGTTGGTGCTCACTATCAGAGCGAATGATACATTATTCATGCACGATAAAATATTCTCTCGGCGACTGAGTGCACGAACGTGTGTAGTTCAACTGGCGAAATGTCGACAGATGGCAATGCGTATGAGGAAGGTCCTCAGGATCTACCAATTTCTTTTAATTATGAATTCTGAAAATAGAGAGGAAGTATAGAAGGGAGAAGGGAGAAGGGAGAAGGGAGAAGGGAGAAGGGAGAAG
>CAKNYM010040473.1:25939-48255 GCA_932195095.1 Andricus curvator
TTTTATGAAAATTATAATTATAATTAACGTTTTAAACTAATTTTTTTAATATAAATAAACTTTTATTATACCAATTATATTCAATTAGAAACGTCAAAGTAAATAAAAAATTTATGTTACTGAATCCAAAAAAATTTAAATTCAATATTTACAACATTTAATATTGTGAAAAAATTAATCACTCAATAATCAATCAGTCAGTTTACAAAATAAAAACCCTTGAATAATTATTTTTATTAAAAAATTCAAATAATTCTCACTTCATATTTTTTTAAACTTGAAATTTCATTTCTGAAAATTTTAATTATTAATAACCTCACTGTTAAAAAGGTTTGGAATTCTCCAACACTTCTACAATATAAGCGTGAGGCAAAATTGCAAACACGGTATTGGAATGCCGAAATTGCAATATATGTATTGTAAGCGTCGTAAATCGTGAAGTCACCGTCGAGAATTCCAATACATGTATGGTAGCATTTATATCGCTGCATGATCCGTTGCATTTGAAAACTACAATATTATGTATTGTAGCGTTACCCTACATTTCGGCAATAAACTTCAAATACATTTAGTGGAAGTTTTATGCGGGAATTTTTAACAGTGCTTTTATAATAATTTTCTGAAAACAAATAAAACACATGAACATTGTACATATTTTGAAAATTGAATTCAGATACTCATTTCACATCATAAATATTATAAAAAATTACATCATTATAATACAGATAGGTTGAAAAAAATAAACTTTTACTATACTAATTATATCCAATATTCAATCACATCTTGAAGTAAATAATTAATTTATGTTGCTTGATAGAGAAAAATTGAAATTAAATATTTATATTATTTAATTTTGTGAAAAAATTAATCAGCTATTGTTGAAAAAAATAATCAGTGAATAATTAATTTATCTATTTATGACATACAAAACATTAAACTGTAAATTTCGTTCAAAAATTTAAATAATTTTTATTCTACATTTGAAAACAAATTTCAATATCATTTCTGAAAATTTAATATATTAGTAACCTTCCATACTAATTTCAGAAAAAATAAAAACATGTATTCACATATAATTTTTAAAAATAATGTGATTGAAATAGTGTTATTTCAAATGTAAATAAACTTTTATTATGCAAGTTATACCCAGTATTCAATTACAAAACCTGAAAGTAAATTATAAATTTATGTTTCTGAATTTAAAACAATTTAAATTAAATTTTTATGTAATTCAATATTGTGGTTAAAATTAATCAGTCAATAATTAATTAAATAGTTCACAACATAAAAACCCTCAAACAATTATTTTAATCGAAACAATGAAATTATTTTTACTTCATTTTTTTTTCAAATTGGAAGTTTCATTTCTGAATATTTTAAAAAATTCAAGAAAATTTAAGTTCTAATAGAATCAATAATTAATCAATCATTTTAAAACATAAAAAGCATTATAGAAATGTTTTCATTGAAATATTCAATTCATTTTTAATTCATAGTTTTGAGATTTTCAATTTCATTACTTAAAATTTAAATTATTAATAACCTTTTATACAAATTTGATAAAAAATCGAAACATATGTACATATAGTTCTGAAAATTGAATACAGAAAATCATTTTAGATCATCACAAACATTTAAAAAATTATATAATTATAATGAAGGTATTAAAAAAATATTATTATAAAAATTATGGCCAATATTCAATTACATAACCCTAGAGTGGATAATCAATTTATGTTAACTAATTGAAATCAATCAAAATTCAATCTTTATGTAATTAAATATTGTGAAAAAAATTAATCAGCTAATAATTAATTAATCAGTTTAAAGCATGAAAAGTATCAAATAATTATTTTCATTGAAACATTCAAATAATTTTTACTTTATATTGTTATGAAGATTTGAATTATTGATAACCTTTTGAACTAATTTCAGGAAAAATGAAAGCGTATGTACATATAATTTTGAAAATTAAATTCAGATACTCATTTCGCAACCTCAGAAACAATTTGACATTTATGTAACTGGAATAAGACTATTTTAAATATAAATAAACTTTTATTATACAAATTTTAGCCAATATTCAATTACATAATCTCAAAATAAATAATCTATTTATGTTACTTAATTAAAGAATATTAAACTTAAATCTTCATGTAATTTGATATTGTGTGGTGAGCCCACACTTGTAGTTATTTACTACAATAAACTATTCACCTAGAAACACTACCCGAATCGGGTAGTGTCACGCCTACCCTGAAAGGGAAATGGCTTAATGGTATAGATACATACATACATACATACATACATACATACTTAATTAATCAGTTCACAACATAAAAAGCATAACAAAATTATTTTCATTGAAACTTTTAAATCATTTTCACTTCAAAAATATTTTTTTTTAATTTGGACTTTTCTTTTATTAAATTTATTTTCTTAATAATCTTTTAACTAATTCCAGCAAATGTACTTTTAAACAGAATCAGTTAATATTTGATTCATGAATTCAGAACATAGAAATATAAATCTTCATTACAAAAATAGCAGCCAATATTAAATCACATAACCTTAATGTAAATAATCAATTTATGTGACTTAATTGAAAATAATTCAAATTCAGTCTTTATGTAATTCAATTTTTTAAAAAAAATTAATCAGTCAATAGTTAATAATAGTTAATTCATCAGTTAATAACATAAAAATCAATCAACAGTATTATTTGCATTGAAACATCAAAATAATTTTAATCTTATATTATTCTAAAAATTTAAATTATTTATAATCTTTTAAACTAATTTCATAAAAACTTAAAACATATTTACATATAATGTTGAAGATTGAATTTAGATAATTATCTCACAACATCGTAAATATTTTGAAAATTATGAAATTGGAATAGAGGTATTTCAAATATGAATGAACTTTTATTATACGAATCATATCCAATATTCAATTACATAACGATTCCTACTATACCACAATTTTACACAAGATGTAGGCTACGTTTTTTCGTATGAATGAAAAATATTTTTTTTTCATTTGAAATTGCATTTTAATACATTTAATTTAGTAATGACCTTTAAAACTAATTCCAGAAAAAATTAAAATGTATGTACATATTAATTAATCATATCACAACATAAAAAGTAATAAACAGTTATTTTCAGAAAGACCTTCGAATAATTTTTACTTTATATTTTTCTGAAATTTTGAATTAACAATAACCTTTTAAACTAATTTCATAGAAAAGTAAAATATATGTTCATATAATATTGAAAGCAAACTTCAGATACTTATTTCAGAACATGACAAAAATTATACAATTGGAATAAAGGTATTTTAAACATGAATAACCTTTTATTATCAATATTAGAGGTTATATTCAATTACATAGCCTGCAAGTAAATAATCAATTTATGTACATACTTAATATAAGTAAATTAAAATTTAATCTTTATGTAAGTTAATATTGTGAAAAAATTAATCAGCTCATAATTAATTAATATGTTCACAAAATAAAAAGCATTAAACTATAATTTTCATCCAGGCATTCAAGTTGAAAAATTATTCAATTGTAATAAGGGTGTTTTAAATTGAAATAAACTTTTATGATACAAATTATACCCAATATTCAATTATATAACCTTCAAGTAAATGATCAATTTATGTTACTTAATTTAGAAAAAAACTATATTTCAATCTTCATTTAATTTATTAGCGCTCAAAAAATTAATCATCTAATAATTAATTATTCATTTAACAAAATAAGAATCTTCAAACTATAATTTTTATTAAAACATTCAAATAATTTTTACTCAATGTTTGTTTTTCAATTTAAATTTTCATTTTTGAAAATTTGATTTAATAATAACCTTTCAAACTAATTCCAGGAAATGTAAATTTTAATAGAATAAGTTAATAACTATATAATTAGTTGACAACATAACAAGCATTAAAGAATTATTTTCATTGAAAGATACAAATAATTTTTACATTATATTCGTCTTTAAATTTGAAATTGCATTTCTATAAATTTAATGTATTAATAACCTTTTAAAAAAATGTAAACAAAGTTAAAATATCTGTACATATAATTTTAAAATTAAATTAAGATACTTGTTTAACAACATCACATACATTGAAAAGGATTATATAATTGTAATAGAGGTATTTTAAAGAAAAATCAAACTTTTATTATAGAAATAATAGCCCACATTCAATTACACCACTTCAAAGTAAATAATCAATTTATGTTACTTAATTGAAAAACAAATTTATTTCAATCTTCATCATAATTAAAAAAATTAATAATAAAATAATGTTCAACATTATTTTCATAGAAATATTCAAATAATTGTACACATAACTTTGAAAATTTAATTCAGATACTCATTTCACAAGCTCAAAAACATTTTAAAAATTATACAACTGGAATAAGGCTATTTGAAATATAAAAAACTTCTATTATATAAATTATAGCCAATATTCAATTACATAACTTAAAAATAAATAATCGATTTATGTCACTTAGTAGAGAAAAATTAAAATTCAATCTTTATGTAATTTAATATTGTGAACAGAATTAATCAGCTAATAATTAATTAATCAGTTTACAAAATGAGAAGCATTCAAGTATAATTTTTATTGAAACATTCAAATAATATTTACTTTACCTAATTTTTGTTTAATTTGAACTTTCAGTTCTGTAAATTCAATTTATTAATAAACTCCCAAACTAATTCCAGGAAATATTACTTTTAATAGAACCAGTTGATAATTAATTAATCAGTTCACAACATAAAAAGCATTAAGCAATTATTTGTATTGAAACATTAAAATAATTTTTACATTGTGTATATTTTTTCGTTTGAAATTGCATTTATATACATTTAATTTATTAATGATCTCCAAAATTAATTTAAAAAAAAATTAAAGTATATGTACTTATTAATTAATCATTTCACAACATAAAAAGCAATGAACAGTTATTTTCATTAAAACATTCGAATAATTTTTACTTTATATTTTACTGAAAATTTGAATTAATAATAATCTTTTAAACTAATTCCATAGAAAAGTAAAATATGTGTACATATAATATGGAAAGCATAATTCAGGTTCCTATTCACAACATCACAAAAATTTGCAAAAATTATACAATTGGAATAGAGGTATTTTGAACATAAATAATCTTTTATTATAAAAATTATAGCTAATATTCAATTACATAACCTTGAAATAAATAATAAATTTATGTACTTAATTTTAACAAATCAAAATTTAACATTTATTTAATTTAATATTGTGAAGAAAATTAATCAGTTAATAATTAATTAATCTGTCCACAACACAAAAAGCATTAAACTATCATTTTTATTCAGGCATTCAAACAATTTTTATATCACTTTTTTTTTTAAATTTTCACTTTCATTTCTGAAAAATTAATTTGTTATTAACACTTTTTAGTAATTTGAGAAAAAATTAAAACATATATACATATAATTTTGAAAATGAAATTAAGATAATCGTTTCGCCACATCACCAACATTGGCAGAAATTACGTAATTGGAATATAGGTATTTTAAATGTAAATGAACTTTTATTATACAAATTATAGCCAATATTCAATTACATAATCTTAAAGTAAATAATAAATTTCTGTTCTTAATTGAAACAAATCAAAATCAATCTTCATGTAATTTAATATTTTGAGAAAAATTAATCAGATGAAAAATAATCAATCAGTTCAAAAAATAAGAAGTATTAAACTATAACTTTCATTAAAACATTCAAATAATTGTTACTTTATATATTTTTTTAAATTGAGATTTCATTTTTGAATATTTGATTTAATAATAACCTTTTAAACTAATTCCAGAAAATTCAGTTCATAACATAAAAAGCGTTACAGAATTATTTTCAATGAAACATTCAAGTAATTTTTACATTATATATATATATATATATATATATATATATATATATATATATATATGTGTGTGTGTGTTTGTGTGTGTTTTATTTGAAATTGCATTTCTCTACATTTAATTCAATAGTAATCTTTAAAACTGATTTAAAAAAAAATTAAAATATATATGTACATATCATTTTGAAAATTTAATTCATATATAGTAATTTCACAATGTATCAAACACTTAAAAAAAATGAATCAATCAGTTCAGAAAATAAGAAGCATGGAACTATAACTTTCATTGAAAAATTCAATTAATAAATCGAAATAATTATCGGCGATCGATAAAATAAGAAATCTACATTTTTACTTCTGTTAGTTTTTATTTTTATAAATAGAGGTCACCCTATGACTCACAAAGTGACGACTTAAGAAAACTTCCTCCATAAAACTACGATGGAGGTTACGAGTTTTCATCTATTTTAATGAATGATTATTATGCATAATACATAGAAAATTTAATTTAGGTGAATTGTTGGTGACTTTATTAATATATTTAAAATGTATTTCACTAATTTTTGGTGACCTCTGTATTAAAATTAAAATCAACAGAAGTATAAAAGTAGATTTCTTATTTTATCGATGACCGATAATAGCGAGATTTTGCATAACGTTCCGTGGCTTGTGGTAAACACTAAAGTCACGCGTTGACGTTACTGCGCATGCTCTGCGAGTTTAGCGTTGTCCTTTTCCGCTATCCGACGTTCGTTAGCGTCATAGGCGTAATTACCGGTGTTCCATGTTTTCCGGGAACACAAACCCCGCAAGCTAGGGGGCCCCCACCAATGCAGAAACAATTGAAAATCCGAACGCAAACTTTTTAAACGTAGTTACGCCACTGGTTAGCGTATCATTTACTACAAAATGGCGACTACCATGTCTGGACCAATGGAGGTTACCTGTTTTTATATGAAGGATTGTCCCGAAGTGCGTACTTCGGAAGCGCAAGCTGCTTACATGCATCCAACTCATAAATCATGGCCCCAATTGGATTACACGTCAGTAACGATGGTTGGTCGCTTATTGCTTGTACTGTTAATGTTATTAGCATAGTTAAACACCACTGGCGCACCCATTCGCAAATGTAGAACAATGCCGAATTTGCTTTCCATTCATAATCGTAATATTTACACAAAATTATCAATGGTTCCAATTAACTTGCTTTCCATAACATTATTAATTAATAGCATGAATACTAGGGTGGTCCAAAATTTTTTTTTCGAATTTTTATGAATAAAGCTCGGAAATTTGTTCGAATAGACGCAAAAATAAATCCCTTTTTTGGTTGGAAAAAATGAAATTTAGAAGTTGTACAAGCCCCATTAAGTTTAACATGTTTTTCCCTTAAGAAAAAAAGTTTTTGTAAATTTTATTCAGAATCCTCAATATTAGCTGAATCGAGTTGACACTCAACATTTCTCTTCACAAGAAGCCATGGAATACGAATAAAATATTACTTTTCGAATATCATCCCCATAAGTCTGTTTGATAGGGTCCCAAAGAAACCCCATAAGTGAAAAAATGGGGTTTGCGAGTTATTGGCGCTAATTATGATTTTTTTCAGTTTTTTATTGCATATTGTTTCTGCAACATAAAACACTACTTCATACTGATAATTAGATGGTTACCTAAATTGTTTAAACAAATTAATTATTGTTTTTAGCAATTTTCTCTTAGAATAGAGTTAGAAAGTCGCGGTTTCTTCAAGAAATTTTCCCTTTTTGTCAAATTTCCAGTTAGAGCAAGGTAATACCTAATTATTGTTAAGAAAAATAATTGTTTAAAAAAATTATTATTATTGTTAATAATATCGTCTTTGAATAGTGCTAGAAATGGCGGTTTATTCTAAAATTTGCAACTTTTGTTCAATTTCCAAGTAGAGTGAGGTAATACTTAATTATTTTTAACAAACCATATTGTTTAAACAATGAATTTTTATTGTTAATAATTTTCTCTTAGAACAATGCTAGAGCATTGCAGTTTTTTTCTGAAAATTTCAACTTTTTGTTCATTTTTCACTTGCAGTGAGTTAAATAATTATTTAAAGTCAACAAAATTATTTGTGTAAACAATTTATTATTATTATTAATATTATTTAATTTGAATAATGCTAGAAAGTTGCGGTTTTTTACAAAATTTACAACTTTTGTTCAGTTTCCAAGTAGAATGAGGTAATACTTAATTATTTTTAACAAACATTATTGTTTAAACAATGAATTTTTATTGTTCATAACTTTCTCTTAGAACAATGCTAGAACATTGCAGTTTTTTTCTGAAAATTTCAACTTTTTGTTCAGTTTTCACTTGTAGTGAGTTAAATAATTATTTAAAGTTAACAAAATTATTTGTTTAAACAATTTATTATCATTAATAATATTCAATTTGAATAATGCTAGAAAGTTGCGGTTTTGTCTCAAATTTACCACTGTTTGTCTACTTTTCACATAGGGTGTGTTAATAATAAAATTAATTCAATTTAGCAAGAATAATTATTTAAACAAATTAGTATTGTTTATAACTATATTCTTCTTTATTAATGCAATATAGGTGCGGTTTCTTCTAAAATGTTTAATTTTTCACCCATCTTTTACCCAGAAAGGTAATAAATAATGCAAGTTAACAAACATAGTTGCTTAAACAATTTATAATTGTTTATAAATATCTTTTTCAGATAAATGCTAAAAAGTTGCTTTTTTCTGAAGAAAGAAGAATTTTTCAAATAGTATTTTACTTTTCTAAGTGAATTATTTTTGCTCTGTTCCCAATGTTTAAAAAAATTAATTTAAACAAAAAAGCTATCTTACACAAGAAACAAAAGCAAAGAATGGAATAATTAGGAGTAGTTGGGAAAATATTTTCACGAAAAAAAAGAGATCGTTTAAAATAAGTTTCTCTCTAATGTTTATTTATCATTTGTTCATAACAATAATAAATTGTTTAAACAACTATTGTTATTAATTTGCATTTATTATTACCTCACTAAGTGAAAAGTGGGCAAAAATTTAAGAAAAAAACCGCAAATGTCTGTCATTTATATCGATGAAGATAGTTATTAACAATAATAATTTGTTTAAACATTCATTTTCGCTCAACTTCAACAATTATTAAGTCACTCCTAGTAAAAAGTAGACAAACAGTTTAAAAATTCAGAAAAAACCGCAACTCTGTACCATTAAGCAAAGAGAATATTATTAACAATAATAATAAATTGTCTAAACAATTATTTTTGTTAACAATAATGCACCTCTCTCAAATTGAAAATTTGACAAAAAGTGGAAAATTTTTGAAAAAAACCGCGACTTTCTATCTCTATTCTAATAGAAAATTGCTAAAAATAATATAAAAATGTTTAAACAATTTATGTAAGCATCTAATTATTAGCATAGAGTAGGATTTTATGTATTTAAAACAATTTTCATTTTAAAAACTCCAAAGAGTCATAATTAGCGCCAAAAACTCGCAAACCCGATTTTTTCACTTATGGGGTTTTTTTTGGGACCCTATAAAACAGACTTATGGGGGTGATATTCAAAGAGTAATATTTTATTTGTATTTTATGACTAATTTTGAAAAAGAAATGTTGAGTTTCAACTCGATATAGCTAATATTGTGGATTCTATATAAAATTTACAAAAACGTCTTTTTTTTCTTATGGGAAATACGTGTTGAACTTCATGGGGCTTGCGCCACCTCTAAATAACATTTGAAAAAAAAACGGATTTATTGTTGTATTGATTTGAAAAAATTCCCGGACGTTATTCATGAAAATTCGAGAAAAAAAAATACCAATTCATTTATGGACCACCATAAGGAATACACGCGCGCGAAGCGCGCTTTTACGTTTTTTGATTTTTATTTCCTAACATAAAAACATAAATAATTTAAAAATCTATTATTCAAGAAAATGGAATTTCAGGTTGAAATTTTTTTTTCAATTAAAAATGATCCAAATCAAATATTTTAAGACTTGGTAAAATTTTGAACACGTATTTCCCATAAGAAAAAATACGTTTTGGTACATTTTATTCAGAATCGTCAGTATTAGCTGAATCTAGTTGTCACTCAAGATTACTCTTCATAATGAGCCATACACTACAAATCAAAAATTACTTTTAACATTTCACCCCCATAAGTCTCTTTCATAGGATTTTAAAAAAACCCCATAAGTGAAAAAATGCTAGAAAGTTGCGTTTTTTTTAAATATTCAACTTTTTGTCTACTTTTTACTTCGAATGAGGTAATAATACTAATTAATGCAATCTGATAAACGTAATTGTTTAAACAAATTGTTATTATTTATAACTGTCTTTTCACAGAGTAAAGCTAGATAGTTGCGGTTCTTTCTGAAATTTTTAATTTTTCGTCTACTTTTTACTCAGTGAGTTAATAATTAATGCAGGCTAACAAAAATAATTGTTTAAACAATTTATTATTATTTTTAATAATATTATTTTTCAATAATAGTAGAAAGTTGCGATTTTTTCTTAAATTTAAACTTTTGTTAATTTTCATTCAGAGTAAAGTAATAATTAATTCAATTTAGCAAAGATAATTGTTTAAACAATTTATTGTTGTTTATAAATATCTTCTCCTATATTAATGCTAGATATTAGCGGTTTTTTCTGAAATTTATAACTTTTTGTCCACTTTTTACTTAGTAAGATGATAAATTGTTGGTTAGTAACAAATAATAAATATTTATATCATTGAAATATAGAAAATTTGAAGAATATTTCAAATATACGTTTTATTTCAGAAAAATATATTTACAAAAAGGAAAGAGATTGTTTAAAAAATGATTCTCTCGAATGTTTTTTCAATAAACTAAATTAATTATTACCTCACTTTAAGTGAAAAATTGGCAAAAAATAAAAAATTTCAAAAAAAGCTGCAACTATCTAGCATTACTATCGAAAAAGATAGTTATAAACAATAATTTGTCTAAACAATTATGTTTGTTAAATTAAATTCATTTTTACATGGCTCCAAATGAAAAGTGAACAAAAAGTAAAATATTTCCGAAAAATCATAACTTTTTAGCACTATTCAAAGATAATATTGAGAAAAATAATAATAAATTCTTTAAACAATTTTTCTCATTAGTATTAATTATTACCTCATTCTAATTGAAAAGTGGACAAAAAGTCGAAAATTTTAGAAAGAAGCTGCAACTTCCTAGCATTATTCTAAGAGAATATTATTAGAAATAACAATAAATTGTTTACACAATTACTACTATCAAATTTAATTTATTATTGCCTCAATCTAATTGAAAAGCTAAAAATAAGTTGAAAAATTCAGAAAACCCGTGATTTTCTAACTTCATTTTGAGATAAAATTGCTAATAACAACAATAACTTGTTTAAACAATTATGTCTGTTAAATTAAATTGATTATTACCACACTCTAAGTAAAAAGTAAACAATATGAAAAATTGCAGAAAAAACTGCAATTTCTAACATTATTCAGAGAGAATATTATTAAAAATAATAATTAATTGTTTAAACAATTAAGTTTATTAACATGAATTAATTTTTACCACACTTTGATTGAAATGTGGACACACAGTGGAAGATTAAATAAAAAAACCGCAACTTTCTAGCATTATTCTAAGAGAACATCATTATAAATAATAATGAATTGTTTAAATAATTATTTATGTAAAATGTAATGCACTATTGTCTCGATCTAACACAAAAGTTTGAAAATAAGTTTGCAAATTTTGGAAAAAACGGAGCCTTTCTAAATCTATTCTAAGAGAAAATGGCTAAAAACAATAGTAAATTGTTTAAACAATTGATGTAAACATCTAATTATCAGGTGAAAGTAGTCTTTTATGCATTAGAAACAATTTTTATTTCAAAACCCACAAAAGAATCATAATTAGTGCCAAAACATCGCAAAACCCAATTTTTCACTTATGGGTTTTTTTTTTGGGACCCTATAAAAGAGACTTATGGGGATTATGTTTAAAAAATAATTATTTATTAGTATTCTATAGCTAATTGCAAAGAGAAATGTTGATTTTCAACACGATTCATCTAATATTGACGATTCTGAATTAAATGTACGAAAAATTTTTTTTTCTCATGGAACATACGTGTTAAACTTCATAGGGCTTGAAATAATTTAAATATGATTTTAAAAAATGCAATTTTTTTTATTCGAACAAAATTAAAATTTTTTTATACAATATAATATTTTATATAATATATAATAGAATTTTTAAAATTCGAGAAAAAAATTTTCCAATCCATTTTTGGACTGTCCTACTGTACACCTTACTGTCCCACTGATCGGAATATTTAAAACAAAGGCTAAAATTATTAAAATTTTGTTTATACAATCTCGATAGAAAATCCTGAAGAGAAATTACTAGTAAAATTTATGAATAATAAATAATTCCTTTCTAAGTTGAACTCTTAGAATCTGATGACATTCGACCTCTTTTGCTCGAGACTCAGCAACTCAGGTGCAGCACTCGACGTCTTCTCGATTTATCGAGGTGTAACTCGCATCGCGTATCCGCTTATATGGGTACGGAGGCGAATTTATTCAATTTATTGCTTCTTGTTGAGGTCGCCAGAAGACATCGAATAGGAAGCAACCGATTTCTGACGTCGTGCGAATTTTCAAGAAAAGTTGGAATAAAATTCAAATCCCGAGACAGCTTGATCTCAGATCGTCATAAAATGTACGGAGAAAGAAATTATAAACAGAAAGTGATGATAGAAACCAAAGATTTATAATACTTAACTTCAGACTCACGCTTCTCTCAATTAATTAGAAATTCCTCGGTACAGCAAATTAATTTATTTATAAGGGACCGTACTTAAATTACGTAACATCTCAAGGGGGGGGGGGTCGAGACATTTTGTTACGATTTGTTACGGAACGGGGGAGGGGGTCCTTCACTCGCGTACGCCATTTTTGCAAATTCGCAAAAACTTTCTCCTGAAGATTATCTTTTTAGAAATCTTTTTGGAGGCCTAAACCAGCAACCAACTCATTACATGTGAGGTGCTCTACCAATTAAGCTATCACAGTTCACCAGTGAAAATTTCAGAACTTGTATTTCCTTAATTTCGATCGAAATTATTATTTTTAGAGATGTTATTATTTTAAGGCCAGTTATTAATTTAATATTTGAAACTAAGTTTTTTTAACAAAGTTTCGGTTAGACTCGTTTAATATGATAGAAATCTTTTTGGAGGCCTAATACCAGTATTTTAATGTTAGATTCAACAGAGGTCTCTGTTATAGAATCGTTGATAAGTAGTCTTATCTCTTGATAAGTAGCCTTAGAATAGTAACATCTCTAAAAATAATAATTTCGACCTAAATTAAGGAAATACAAGTTCTGAAATGTTCTCTGGTGAACTCCGATAGCTCAATTGGTAGAGCACCTCACATGAAATGAGTAGGTTGCTGGTTCAAATTCAGTTCGCAGTGAATTTTTTAGAACTTAATTTTCTTATTATCTTATTATCTTATTATCAGTTCAATTCGTAGAGCACTTCACATGTAATGAGTTGGTTGCTGGTTCAAATCCAGTTCGCAGTAAATTTTTTACAACTTAATTTTCTTATTATCTTATTATTATCTTATTACAGTAGAAGTCCGATAAGTTGCCGTCCGATAAGTGTACACTCCCCTTAAAACGTCATCACACGCACGGCACGCACACTAATTGGGGTTCTCCCACTATGTGTGATATTTTGCTTATGATTTGCGCATCATTCTCACGCATGCGCGCACCTAATATCGTGCTACTAGAGGGGGCATCCGATAAGTCCGCAATACCTGGAATTTTCCGCTCCTACAGCCCCGAAATGAGAAACTTATCGGACTTCTACTGTATCTTATTATCAGCTCAATTGGTAGAGCACCTCACATGTAATGAGTTGGTTGCTGGTTCAAATCCAGTTCGCAATGAATTTTTTAGAACCTAATTTCTCGCGTTTTAATTTAATTTCGCATAATAAAAATTAATTTTGATATAGTAGATTATCTACATATCAACGATTCTATAACAGAGACCTCTGTTGAATCTAGCATCAAAAATACTGGTATTAGGCCTCCAAAAAGATTTCTATCATATTAAACCACTCTAACCACTTAGTTTCAAATATTGAATTAATAACTGGCCTTAAAATAATAACATCTCTAAAAATAATAATTTCGATCGAAATTAAACAAATACAAGTTCTGAAATTTTCACTGGTGAACTGCGATAGCTCAATTGGTAGAGCACTTCACATTTAATGAGTTGGTTGCTGGTTCAAATCCAGTTCGCAGAAAATTTTTTAGAACTCAATTTTCTTATTATCTTATTATTATCTTCTTATCTTATTATCAGCTCAATTGTTAGAGCACCTCACATGTAATGAGTTGGTTGCTGGTTCAAATCCAGTTCGCACTTCATTTTTTAGAACTTAATTTCTCGCGTTTTAATTTAATTTCGCATAAAAAAAATTAATTTTGATATAGTAGATTATCTACTTATCAACGATTCTATAACAGAGCACTCTGTTGAATCTAACATCAAAACTACTGGTATTAGGCCTCCAAAAAGATTTCTATTATATTAAACCACTCTAACCACTTAGTTTCAAACATTGGATTAATAACTGGCCTTAAAATAATAACATCTCTAAAAATAATAATTTCGATCGAAATTAAGGAAATACAAGTTCTGAAATTTTCACTGGTTAACTGCGATAGCTCAATTGGTAGAGCAAATCACATGTAATGAGTTGGTTGCTGGTTCAAATCCAGTTCGCAGTGAATTTTTTAGAACCTAATTTTATTATTATCTTATTATTATCTTATTATTATCTTATTATCAGCTCAATTGTTAGAGCACCTCACATGTAATGAGTTGGTTGCTGGTTCAAATCCAGTTCGCACTGCATTTTTTAGAACTTAATTTCTCGCGTTTTAATTTAATTTCGCATAAAAAAAATTAATTTTGATATAGTAGATTATCTACTTATCAACGATTCTATAACAGAGACCTCTGTTGAATCTAATATCAAAATACTGATATTAGGCCTCCAGAAAGATTTCTATCATATTAAACCAGTCCAACCGAAACTTTGTTTAAAAAACTTAGTTCCAAATATTGAAATTATCTTTTTAGTTATAAATTTTATTATTTGGTTGAAAAGTTGGCAATTTTCTTAAAAAGACATAATTTTTTTTGCAAATTCAACTGTTTTGTTAAAAATTCGTCTTTTTGGGTTAAAAATTCAACTCTTTTCCTATAATATTAACATTTTGTTTAAAATTCATATTTAGTTGCTGATAAGTGAACTGAAATATTTTTTTGATGAAAAAAGTTTTTTCTGAAAATTTGTCTTTTTAATTTAAAAGTTTTTTTTTAGTAGAAATATTGTATCTTTCTAGGACAAAAATGCAACTGTTTTGTTTAAAATTCAAACATTTCCTAGAAAATTTACTTTTTGTTTAAAATTTGTATTTTTCTGTAAAAAAGTCTATTGAAATCCTTTTGAATGAAAATTCATCTCTTTTTTTTTTAAATTTGTCTTTTTGATTTGAAAATTCACCTGTTTTAGTAGAATTTTCATTTTTCTTGGACAAAAATGCAACTGTTTGGTTGAAAATTTAACAATCTTGTTAAAAAGTCATACTTTTTGGTTAAAAATTCGACTATTTAGCAGAAAATTAACTGATAGTTTACAATTCTTATTTTGGTGTTGGAAAGTGAACTGGAATCTTCTTTGGATGAAAATTTAATTATTTTTTTCAGCTTTTTTTATTTCATCTGTTTTAAAAGAAATATTTCATCTTTCTTGAATAAAAATGCAACTGTTCGGTTGAAAATTCAATACTTTTTTGAAAATTTGTCTTTCTGATTTCAAAATTCACCTGCTTTAGCAGAAATTACATCTTTCTTGGATAAAAATGCAACTGTTTCTTTTAAAATTCAACAATCTTGTTGAAAAGTCTTACTTTTTGGTTAAAAATTCTGCTGTTTTGTTGAAAATCTAACTATTTTGTAGAAAATTTAATTTTTTGTTAAATTTACTATTTTGGTGTTGAAAAGAGAACTGAAATCTTTTCTGGATGAAAATTCAACTATTTTTTTGAAAATTTGTTTTTATTTTTAAATTAAAAATTCATCTGTTTTAGTACAAATTTCATCTTTCTTGGATAAAAGTTCAACTATTTGGTAGAGAATTCAACTATTGTGTTCAAAATTCATCCCTTTTGGTTGAAAAAATTCGTTTTTTGGATGAAAAATTCAATTTTGTTCGTAGAAACTTATTTTTTGTTAAAAAATTCATATTTTGATCTTGAAAAGTCAACTGAAATCTTTTCTGGATGAAAATTCAACTATTTTTTAAAGATTTGTTTTCTTTTTAAATAAAAATTCATCTGCTTTAAGCAAAATTTTATCTTTTTGGGATAAAATGCAACTATTGGGTAGAGAATTCAACAATTTTTTTAAAAAGTTATCCTTCACGGGTAAAAATTCGTCTTTTTGGATTGAAAATTCCATTTTTTTCGTAGAAACTTATTTCTTGGTTAAAAATTCATATTTTTATCGTGAAAAGTCAAATAAAATCTTTTTTAACAGTAAATTCAACTATTTTTTCAAAATTTATCTTTTTGATTTATAAATTCATCCACTTTGGTAAAAATTTCTTTTTTTTATGAAAATGCAAATTTTTGGATAAAAATTATAATAATTATTTATTATAAATTATAAATTATTCATTTGGAAGATTTGGTTGAATCACTTTGTTAAGAAATAATTTTTTTTAGAGTTATATTTTTGGTTGAAAATTCATCTCTTTGGTTGAAAGTTTAACTATTTTGTTGAAAATTAATCTTTTTAAATTGAAAATTCAACTACTTGGGTAAAAGTTTAACTACATTGTAGTAACAATTTTTTTTTGATTGAAGGCCTATGTCTTTGGTTAAAATTTTAACTGTTTAGTGGAAAAGTCTTTTTTTTTGGTTTAAAATTAATTTTTTAACTGAAAATGTAACTTTTCCATTTTTTTAAGATTGATCTTTTTTAGTTGAAAATTCTTCTTTTTTGGTAAAAAAAATAATTTTCTTTGTTGAACAATTTGAGGAAAATTTTCTATCTTTAGCGAAAAATCTTTATTGGTTGAAAATTCGTCTTTTTGGTTTCAAACCACTTTTTTTTGTATTTCATGTTTTTTGATTGAAATATAAAAGTATGACACTTTTTGTTGGCAATTTATATTTTTAGGTTGAAAATTCAACTATTATGTTAAAAATTTAATTATTTTGTTGAAAATTCAAGTATTTTGTTAAAAAGCCATCTTTTATAGTAGAAAAGACATCTTTTGTTTAAAATAAATTAATAAATTTTAAATTTTTATCTGAAATACTGTTTTATTCCGTTTATAAAAGATTCTATGTTGAAAGTATTTCAATATTGAAACGCTGGTATTTGAATATTAAAGATCAAGGAAAATGCAAAATTAGAGGAAAAATAAGGGAATTTTGAAAATGAAGTTCTCGGACACCCTGCCTAATTCTACTAGCAATAAATAGTAAAACATTTTTGGAAACTAAAAATTACGTACAGAAAGAGGGGGGTAGAAATATTTGGTTACAGTTTGTTACAGGAGGGTGGGGGGGGGTCTCAGAGAGGGCCTATAATCCGTTACGTAACTTAAGTACGGCCCCTAACCCCATTCTCCTTTAATTGATATTATTCAGTTATAATTTAAAATTCGGCCAAGTGGATTAAAAATGATTGAATACATTATTATAATTGCTTATTTATTAAATAATTATTAAATAATTACGAGGGGTTACTCATTGAGAAATCTGGAAATCTCAAAACTGTGAATGCGGCAATTTGTGTTGAATGTTTATGGAGATTTCCAAGATTTCGTTGAGATTGCCGGGAGTTCCGAGATTTCCGAACCTGCTCGCGATCAGATCTCACATAGGATTCTGCTCGAGAAATAAAGACTCGGCTAAACTCGGCGGCTTCCGGATTTAGTCGGCCGAATGCTCCACACCACCTCATCTCTGTCCACACTTAGCCAAAGATTTCCAAGATTTCTACACGAATGCTAGACTGCTGAGATTTCCAAGAGTTCCTAAGTAGAGCAAATTAATATTTTGATAACCCCATTCTTCTTTACCTGATATTATTCAGTTATAATTTGAAATTCGGCCAAGTGGATTAAAAATTATTGAATACATTATTATAATTGATTATTTATTGAATAATTATTAAATAATTACGAGGGGCTACTCATTGCGAAATCTGTAAATCTTAATTCTGTCAATGCGGCAATTTGTGTTGAATCTTTATAGAGATTTCCAAGATTTCATTGAGTTTGCCGGGAGTTCCGAGATTTCCGACCTGCTCGCGATCAGATCTCACGTAGGATTCTGCTCGAAAAATACAGACTCGACTCTAGTTATCTAATTAATATTTGGAAGATGTTATTATTATTTAAATAAATTAAACTCATGTTGAACAAAAATGTTACATTTGTCGCAGCACGATTTATTTAGTTATTATTTATTTATTTACATCTGACTTTTTCCAACCGCATTTTCGGAATTTAAAATAAAAAAGATGATTTTTGATCTAAATGATTACATTTTCAAAAAAATAATTAAATTTTCAACAAAAGAGTTGAATTTTTAACCATATAATTAAATTTTCAACAAAATAATTGAGTTTTAAACTAAAGTGATGAATCTTTTAAAAAGTCAATTTTCAACAAAAAAGATCAACTTGCAATCAAGTGGTTGAGTTTTTAATAAAAAAGACGAATTTTCTAGAAAAGAGTTAAATTTTAAACCAGGAAAGATTTTTAATAACAAGAGAAATTTTTTTTTTTTAATTGTTGGATTTACAAACCAAAAAGGCGGATTCTGTACACAAAATTTAATTTTCAACCCCAATACCTGAAATTTCAACCAAACAGTTGACTTTTCTTCAAAAATAATACATTTTTCAACCTGAAAAGAAGAATTTTCAACCAAATGGTCGAATTTAAAAAAAAAGACTTTTTATCAAAATAGTACAATTTTCAACAAAATAATTAAATGTTTAACAAAACAGTTGAATTTTCAACTAAAATGATGAAAAATGAAGAATTTTTAACAAAAAAGTTCTTCTTTCAGTCAAGTAGTTCAATTTTCCATAATAAAGACGAATTAAAAAAAAGTTAAACATTCAAGCAAGTTGTTGAATTTTCAATAAAAAAGATGAATTTCCAACAAAAGAGTTGAATTTTTAACCAGGAAAGATTTTTCAGTCACAAAGACTAACTTGCAACCAAACAGTCGAATTTTTAACAAAAAAAAGATTACTTTTTATCAAAATAGTTACATTTTCTGCAGAATAATTGAACTTTTAGAAGAATAGTTGAATTGAAAAAAATAGTTAAATTTTTAACAAAATAGTTGAATTTTCAACAAAAAGGTTAATCCTAAAAAATAATGAATTTTTAACAAAAAAGTACACCGTTCAATCAAGTAGTTAAATTTTAAATAAAAAAGACAAATTTTCAACAAAAGAGTTGAATTTTTATGAAAATAGTTAAATTTTTAACAAAATAATTAAATTTTCAGTAAAATAGTTCTTCAAATAAAGAAAATAATTTTCAACAATAAAGTTCGTCTTTCAATCAAGTAGTTGAATTTTCAATAAAAAAGACAAATTTTCAACAAAAGAGTTGAATTTTTATTAAAATAGTTAAATTTTCAACAAAATGAATAAATTCTCAACAAAACAGTTGATTTTCAACTAAAATGATGAATCTTCAAATAAAAAAAGAATTTTTAACAAATAATTTAAACTTCCAAACAACTATTTGAATTTTCAATAAAAAAGATGAATTTTCAACAAAAGAGTAGAATTTCTATAAAAATAGTTAAATTTTTAACAAAATAATTAAATTTTCAATAAAATATTTCTTCAAATAAAAAAAAAAGATTTTTCAACAAAAAAGTTCGTCTTTCAAACAGGTAGTTGAATTTTCAATAAAAAAAAAAAAAAAAAAATTTTCAACAAACGAGTTGAATTTTTATCGAAATAGTTAAATTTTCAACAAAATAAATAAATTCTCAACAAAACAGTTGATTTTTCAACTAAAATGATGAATCTTAAAAAATAATGAATTTTTAACAAAAAAGTTCACCGTTCAATCAAGTAGTTGAATTTTCAATAAAAAATATTAATTTTCTACCAGAAGAGATTAATTTTCAAGTAAGGAGTTGATTTTTGAAGCTGAAAAGTGGAATTTTTTAAAAAACAGTTGACTTCTAAACCCGAATTTTTTTACAAAATAGTTGAATTTTCAATAAACAAATAAATTAATTTTAGACGAATCTGTGGCATTTACAACCAAATATTCGAAGTTTTAAGAAAAAGGGACGAATTTTTGACCAAAAAGTTGAATTTTCAACCCACAAATACAAACTTTCAACCAAATTGCAAACAAAAAGATGATATTTCATCAAAATAGTTAAATTTTCAAAAAATAATTCGAGTTTCAACAAATTCATTAAATTTTGAACTGAACAGTTAATTTTCTAACCATACAATTAAATTTTCAATAAAATAATTGAATTGATGAAATTTTTAATAAAAAAGATGAATTTTCAAGAAAAGAGTTCAATTTTTAACAAGGAAAGATTTTTAGTCACAAGCGAAAAAAAAATTAAACCAAATTTTTGAATTTACAAACCAAAAAGGCGAATTCCCTAGAAACAGTTGAATATACAATCCCAATATCTGAATTTTCAACAAGAAAGATTATTTTTCAAACAATTATTTGAATTTTCAACAAGCAAAAAAATTAGTTTTAGAAAAAATAGTTATATTTACAACCAAATAGTTGAACTTTCAAGCAAAGAGGATGAATTTTCAACCAAATAGTTACATTTTTGACCTTAAAAAACAAATTTTCAATCAAATGGTCGAATTTCTAACAAAAATGATGACTTTTAATCAAAATAGTTAAATTTTCAACCAAATAATTAAATTTCTAACAAAAAAATTGAATTTTTAATAAAATAATTAAAAATGAAAAATAATTTTAAAATGATGAATCTGAAAAAAAATGAATTTTCAGCAAAAGAGTTCAGCTTTCAATCAAGTAGTTGAATTTTAAATAAAAAAGTTGAATTTGTTAACAAAAGAATTCAACTTTCAAACAAGTAGTTTAATTTAAATTTAAAGAAAAAACTGAATTTTTTACAAGATAAGTTACTACTGCGATATTAAACACGATAGAGGTTTTCAGAAAATAAAAAAAAGTTCTCAACTTTGCTGGGAGAACTTAAAATGATTTTTCATTCTGAAAAATTAATTCTAAGAGAATATTTCAAAATATTTTAAAAAATTTTGTATAATAAATTACAATTGAATAATTAGTGATTTAGAAAATATTCGAGTAAGCTTAAAATATATTCAGAAGTTTTGAAAAGATTTCAAAATAATTTGAAACGTGAAAAGATTTCAAAACATTTAAAATACAATGTAGATTTTTGAAGATGTCGAACACAAAATTTATAAGCTTTTTAAGCATTTTGAAAAGTTTAAAATAAATAAAAAATTTGTATCAAAATTCCTAGCAAAACTAACAATAATTTTTTTTTTATTAATTTAAAAAGAATATTCAATAGGATTTTCAAAATTTTCAAAAAAAAATCTGGATGATTTTAAGGTAATTTTTTTACTTTTGCAAAATTTTTCAAAAAATTTTGGGAAATTTCGAGTTCCAAGATAATAAAATTATTATTAGATTCCTGAAAAATTTTCAAATTATTTTTTTTAAACAAATGTTTAATCAAATTGTTTAAAAGATTTCAAAACAAATTTTAATATTTTTAGCTTAAAATGAAATAATTTGAAAAATTTATACATTTTTTTATTCATTATTCAATTCATAACATTGAAACTGATATCGTGGATTTCTTTTTTTTTAATATTTTAACTGTACAATGTATAAAAGTTAAAAATTGAAATTTTGAGTTTAACGGGTTTTAATTTAAAAAATTTAGATTGAAAAGTTTTTAAAGCTTTCATTTTATACACGAAAATTACTGAGCGTTCGAATAAAATTTTTTTAAGCTTTAAATTGAAAAGTTTAAAATTCAAAAGTATTCCACTTTGAGTGTTTTAATTTCCGGTTCAGTTTTTGTAACTTCAAATGAAGAAAATTTTATTTTCAAGAGTTCGAATCTTCTAATTTCAAAAACCGTGATCAATTCTTTCTCAATTGTTCAATTTTGATTTGCAGTCAAAAAGTGGTTTATTTTCGACCTAGGATAAGAAATATTAAAAATATTGCAATGACATAAT